>JAUCMT010000054.1:15672221-15684401 GCA_032357475.1 Enteromius thamalakanensis
ATATATATTTTTTTTTTTAAATAGATATTTAAAATATATTTTGAGCAATAACTAATGTTATAATAATATTATATAATATTATATTATAATATAATAACTAATATATATATATATTTAAATTATAGTTACATGACTTTGCTTTGCTGGTATTTCCTGCATATTTGATAAAAATATACATTCTGTTCTATTTATTGTTATTAAATAGTTGAAATGTCATTAAAAATATCATTTCTACTATTTGCATATACATAATCCGTTTGCAGTTTTCTACAGTATCTGATATTAAGAAAGTTATTACATTTATGCTTATGTAAACTAACTACTGAAATGTACATAATCTCTTTTGAGTTTGTTTTAATAATATTTATTAGTATTGTAATGTTGTTGTATTAATGATATATTAGATTTTTTTTTCATTTGTTTTATTTAATAGTATTTGTTTATATTTAAATATAGTTCAGGGATATTTCTGCTGCTTGTTGTAATAGTATTTAGTATTATTTAAGGCAGTTGTTGTAAAGTGTCATCAGAAGTGGCAGTGTCAGGTGTGTAGTGCGTGGCCAGCAGCTGTATGGTAATGAGCTTTCTCTGAGGCAGGGGGCAGCAGGGGGCAGCAGCGGGCAGCAGCGGGCAGCAGGGGGCAGGTGGAATCACACACGGCTGAAGCTCGGGCTGCCAGGCTGCGTGACTCACTCACAGCGCTGCACTGACTGCATGCTCCATTGAGCTGCACACACGTTTAGTTGAGCTCAGCTGCTTCTAAGGGATGCAATGATTTTAAAATACATTAAACATTTAAGGATGAAGATCTTCGGCAGGTTGGACTTCACTTTGGTGAGTTAGCGCATTAATGCAGCTGGTTATTTTCTATAGATTTCATAACTAAATAGAATATAGTGGTAAAAAATAATAGTAGTTTTGCAGGCATTTCTAGCATGAACTGTTATATTATTATATGAGTGTGTAATATTATATTGTTGATTATCTGTATAGTTTTGTGCATAGAAATGATATCTATCTATAATATATAACTGCAAAAAAACTATAGAAAATTATTATACATAATCTTTATTTTTATAATTCATTTGACTTTATTTATTATATATATATTAAGCATGACTTTTTCTTCATTTGTACTTTTTTTTAAAGTACGTTTATATCCATCTTTCTCTCACTCTTTATTAATATATATCTTTTACTTATTTTTTCTAGTTTTTTAAATAGATTTAAAGGTAACGGAGCGTAACTGCATTGCAACCGTGTGTATTTAAGTGTGTGGGAGCATGGGAAAGCAGCGGAGCAAGTGAAAGGGAGGGTGTTTCTGTACCATTCAGGACTTGAGTGAACCAGTTAGTCTGTGGCTGTAAGGAAACACAAGTGAATGGATGTGAATGTTTGAACAGTCACCCTGCTGGGGTTTTGGTAAAACGACTGACTATAAATAAGCCTTATTGTCACAACCAGTTTAAGCAGAAGGAGAGACTAGAGCTTCACGTTTTCTGAAGCAAATGCACAATGCTGAAGTGCTGTGGGGGGTTTGCTGAGTGGATGCTGGTGTGTTCTGGGTGGTGTTTGCTTTTATTTCTTCCATGATTATATTAAACAGCAGTGTCTGGTGTATTTAATCAAGGAACGTGGAATGAGGTTGCGCAATCTGGTTTGAGATGCAAGAGCGGTGTGTTTGTGTTCAAAGAGCTCCATTCCTGCTGCTGAAGTGTCGAAGCAGCTTTATCTTGAGGTCTTCGGAGGGTTCACGAGAGGCCAGAGCGCTTTGAATGTTTTGACAATGCTGCCTCAGACAGACAGGAGGCTGAAGTTTGTTTGGGTTGTGAAATGATGTAGTTATGAAGCATGATGAATGACTCTCTTGATCTCTAATCAGTGTGGTGCCGGTGGAGTTTGCAATGCGTGCTGACAACAAATTTGGTGTAGGGTTTACTCTTCAACAGTTTTTGCTCAGAAATTGCGTTAGGTTTTATACGCCATTTTTTTTTAATTGAAATAATATTTGCTTTTAAAACATACTAAAAGTCTTTATTTGCAACTTCGAAAATGTAATGTTTCTCCTAAAAATCCATAGAAATGGAGACAAATAATACATTTGTTGACATGTAATAAGAGTAAAGACCTGTAAAATGATAGCAAAATTTTGAAAAAAAAAATAGGTTTATATATATATATATATATATTTGACATGAATAAAAATGTAATATTATGACATAGTTTTTTTAAATTTGAATATATTTTAAAATGTAATTTATTTCTGTGATGCAAAGCTGAATTTTCATTATTTTTTACAGTCTCTAGTGTCACATGATCCTCCAGAAATCATAACATTATAAGGTATTATTGTTGCCCAATATTTACTTACTGTATGGTAATGATTTTTAATATTAAAAACTGTTTTTGCTGCAAAAAATCTTTGTAGAAACCAATTTTGTGGTGCATTTTTTGATAAATATAAATTTAAATGAGCAAAATTTATTTGAAATAGAAATCGTGACATAAAAGACTATGCTGTCATTATTGATCAATTTAATATGTCATTAGCTGAATCCAAATATTAATCTGTCTCTGTCTATTGTACTGAACCCAAACATTTCGAGGATATAGTGTCATGATTTCCATAAAATATTAGGCAGCACAACTGTCTTCAACACTGATAATAATCAAAAATGTTACTTGAGCAGAATATAAGCGTATTAAAATGATTTCTGAAGGATCATGTTACAGTAAAGACTGGAATACTAATGCTGAAAATGCTTTGCATCACAGAAATAAATTACATTTTAAAATATATTTAAAAAGAAAAGTTATTTGTAATAATTGAATTTAAAAAATGCCACCAAGATGAGAATAAGAGACAAAAGCATTAATCAGAGGAATGAGTTAATGAGTTCATATTAAAATCTCTGACATTTAATTGCACGTTTTGGTTTTTTAGTAAATCTGAGCACAGTTTGAGATCTTCTCTGAAACTCTAGAGAAGCTGTTTTTCTCTGAAGACCTTTAACCTTGAACTTCTCATTCAATGCTGTACTTCTATTAAAGTCTTTCCCCTGGAATCACTTCCGCCTGGAGCTGTCAGCGTCTCTTAATGGTATAGCATTAAGTACATGTGATGGCTAAAGTGTTAGGTCGGCTGACAGCGTGTCATTCCTCCACTCGGAGATAATCAATAGAAATGACCAGAGCGGAGGAGGTTGTTGCCATAAGGAGCTCCTGTGATGATTCAGGGCTGAGAGCACTGAGTGAGCTGCTGAAACAGGAAGAGGGCCATTATGGTGAGTGTGAGTGTGGTAATCGGTTGGATATGCACAGGCGCTTACGCAATCGCTTGCGTCATCGTCAAAAAGCTGTGCTGGGACATCTGAGAGCATTGGATGAGTCACTCTAGTGTGTGTTATAGATGCATCTGCTCCACTTACAGCCTCCTGGTTAATAATGAAGCATTATCACAGACAGAATGTAATGTATTTTGTTGCATTGGTGGTTTGGGCTTAATTCATGTATATATGGCCGTCACTTGATGTTGATGGTCTCTTGTTCTAACGCTCCACTATTGTTTTGTCTTTTAGGACTTTGCATATGATGACCCAAAGTTGGAGTTTAATGTGGATGCGCCCAACGGATTGGTGATGGAGGGCTATCTGTTCAAAAGGGCCAGTAACGCCTTCAAAACATGGAATAGGTAGGTTGAAGGATATTCAGGGCTGGGTTGAACCAGGTGTATTTACATACACACAATTATTTTTAGATGCAAATTAATTAATTCAATTTGCTATTAAATTTTATCTGCCATGGTAAATCCCATATAGATTGTTCACCAATCTAAATATTACTGGTTTACTTTTAATCATGCATGCTACTGGGGCCAGGAAAGCAACACTGGGCAATCATTATAATTGTTTAGGACTGATATTTGCCATAAAAATTCAGGCTTGATACTGATATTATTTTCATGTTTTAGATCATATACATTCTGTGGAAAATAAATAAAATAAATAAAACTTTAAAAAGTCTTTTTCCATTTAACAAGTGATTTTTCACATCAAAGTATGATTGAAATCAAAATAAATAGTTATTTATTAGAAAATTTTGTTTTAAATCATATTTTTTAAAAGAATTTAAAGAACTTTGAGCCAGCTAATGACAGTAAAAGTAGAATTAAAAAAAAAAAGTAAAAAATAATAAAGTGAGCATGAACTATTAAATGTCCAATATTAATATTAATAAAAAAAATTATATCTTACTGTAATTAACAGTGTTCATGTTTTTATTAATATAGTTATTTTTATTATTATTTATTTTAATTAATATTAAACAATTGTATTATGGAATTATTTAAAATTTATTTTAAACTTTGATTTAGGTGACAGTAAATGTAATAAAAGTATAAACCATGGAAATTATTTTTTATAATTAATAATAAAACAAAAATAATAGAGAACGCTAATGTTAGAGAGTCAAGTTTATATATGTGTGTGTGTGTACATACACAAGAAAACATCTATTAAAAATCCCTAATATCTGTCAATAATCAATATAGTAACAATTCATCATTATATAGTACAATTATGCATCATTTAAAAAAAAATGAATGTAGCATGCAGATGATTAGTTATTATTAAAAAATAAATAAATAATAGGTATTTAATAACTAATTTCTTGACTCTTATATACCTGTATTGCTCCTTTTTTCCAGGCGCTGGTTTTCCATCCAAAACAGCCAGCTGGTTTATCAGAAGAAACTAAAGGTGAGTTCAGTTCAGCACACATTAGTCAGTTTTGATTAATTATACAGTACCTAGAGAGAATGAGTTTGTGTCAACGACATGCATCAGCAGAATTCTTCAGCTCTCAATCAATGCCTCACAGATCACTGAGCTGTTAGATACAGCAGCAGTAGTTTATCTCCAGAGCTCTCAGTCTTTTTGAAAATAACAAACTCATTCCCTGACAAATCAATGCACGACCACAGCATCGCCTGCTCTTCATCTGTTTGGAGAACGTCCGTTTATTTCAGTCAAAATGCTTGCTCAGGGAGTCTGCTTAAATGACTGTGACGCAGTGCTGTTTAATGCACTTCAGAGTGAAACAGGTTTATTTAAAGCACTTTTGGTCAAGTCAGCACATTTACAGCCTTACCGAAGCGTCTCCTCCTCCACAGGATTCGCTGACGGTGGTTGTGGAGGACTTGAGACTCTGTTCGGTCAAACCTTGTGAGGACATCGAGAGGAGGTTCTGTTTTGAAGTCGTGTCACCTACCAAGTGAGTAAAGCACAAGCTGTAGGTTACACCATAATAAAGACTCTTGGAGCTGTGTAGCTGGTAGTAATTGTGTTGTATGGATGTGTCTTGTAGGAGCTGTATGCTACAGGCCGAGTCAGAGAAACTCCGGCAGGCCTGGATCCAGGCGGTTCAAGCCAGCATCGCCTCGGCGTACAGAGAGAGTCCAGACAATTATTACATTGAGGTTTGTACAGTCTGCATGATAAATCACTCTAACAGAAATAACAAAAGATGAGCATTGGTTGGATCAGTTATTAAGCCTGTGTAATATATATACAGTATTGTGCAAAAGTCTTAGGCTACTAGTATTTGTGAAGTGGGTTATTTCTATCTTTTTCTGTAGCGTGTCAGTTGGAATTGTCATTAATTGTTATAATGCAGTGAGATTATTGTCTGCACAAGGAGTGTGGGATGGTTGTTTGTTTTCACTCTTGTTTTTATTATGTTAGCATTTTTTTATTAGCGTTTAGCAGTTCTTTTTTTTCAAATTAACATATATTTTCCCCCAAATATCTCCTAATAAAGTGCTGTGTGTGTCTGTGCAGCGTTTGGACCGGACCGCTTCTCCCTCCATCAGCAGTATAGACTCAGCCAATGAGGCCCGAGAGCGCAGCGGCAGGGGCGAGAGCATCCTGCAGCGCATCCTGTGTCTGCCAGGAAACCAGCAGTGCTGTGACTGTGGCCAGGCCGACCCACGTTGGGCCAGCATCAATCTGGGCGTCCTGCTGTGCATCGAGTGCTCCGGCATTCACAGGTAAAGATCCATTACACTAAAACAACAGGTCTGGGATGAGTTGAGTTTGTCCCGTGACCGGCTCTGTCGGGTCTTTTAATTGGATTAGGTCAGATTTGATTTTCTCATTAGTCAGAGGCAACCGTAGGGCTGCTGGACAAGAGAGAGGGTCAGCCACTGCGTGCGCTTTCCTCCAGACACACACTGATGAATGTCAAGACATCCTCAGAATAGTAATAACCACAATAATAATAATAATAATAATTTTAGCATGAAAAATGCTTTTGCAATGGATGGAACTGCCTAAAAAATAATAGAAATAGTAGTAAAAATTAATCATTAATGCAAAAATTGTTTTACAAAGGAATTGTTGATGCTATTTATTGTTATTAATATTATTAAATGGTTAAGAATAGTATTAATAATAATCATTCTTAGTATTACTTTCAGAAAACAATGCTAAATTGTTGTGCAATGAAAATGGTTGAATAAAATATTCTAATAAAAATATTTATATATGCTGTTATAATAATAATTTGTCTTGTTCTGTTTGTTTTTTTGCTCATTGTTTTTAGCATTTTATGATTAAATAGTTGAGTAATAAAAATAATTTCGAGGACAATTATATTAATTCTTAAAAATGTATGCAAAATTGTTTGGTCGTGGAAATGGAAGAACAATCTAATAATAATAATAAGTATTTCTGTTTTTTTTTTTATTATAAAATTGTTGAATAATATTAGTAATGATATTAGTTATATTAACTTTATTACAAATGATTATTATTACTATTATTCATCCATTCCCATTGCATAGCAGTTTTGCATAAATGATGATGTTGTGCATACTTAATAATTCATCCAATAATAAAAGGTGGAGGTCTTAGTATATTGTGAATAAAATTTGACAGTGTTTGTTGTTTCTTGCGCTAAAAAATGTTGTAAACGTGACTATTTTCCACCCTTTCTTGAACTTTGCTCAATTTTAAAAGCGCAAGTAGCATCATGTTTTACATAATATGACCCCTTTTAAGAGTTTATGAGATATGATAACAATCGACCTACTGAATGTCAGATTCTGTTTCGAAACACAAGACAAATGCTGGCTATTTATGCATCCAGCCGCTTCTGGACTACCTAATGAATATTCCTGCTCTTCCTCACGCCCCACTCTGCGCTCACAGAAGGGTTTTGCCCCGCTCTTACTAGGTTGCCTGGAAACGTGCTGATCTAGAAGGCAGAATGCACTTTTACATGAGTGTTGTCTAGTGATGTCAGCTGTCCCAGTGCTGCACTCCTCAGCTTGAGTGAGAAACATGTCAGTGACTAGTGTTTGAAACACTTGGAGAACTTCTGCAGTTCAGATCAGAAACTTTTCTCAGGGTTTACAGTCAGAGGTTTAGTTTCTTCCTACAGATCCATTAAGCAGAACCTTTTTTTAAACTAATGTTTTTGTCTTTAAGACGTGTGATTTTCTGATAATATGGAGAAAATCATTAGACTACAAAAAAACATTATCATTATTAATATTCATTTTATTTAACTTATGCAAAATGATTTAATAAATAAAGAATTACAAAAAAAAAACTATTTGTAATGCAATTGTATTTATGCAAAATATTTAAAGTATAATATATATATAATACAATAAGTATAATGAATAATAACAACAGGTATAACAAAGAATTATGAATAAAAATCCGTAGTTGTTATTTATACTACGTAGTTTGTAGTTATTAATATTAATTTCTAATTGATTTGTCTGATAAATATGGCAATGTTTATTATAAATATTCTCAGTTTCTTTCTCTTTTTGTGAAATAATTGCAAATATTTATAATAATTATTAATAACAATAACCACTGATATTATCATCACTCTCATTGGTGCAATTTTATGCTAATTAGATTTTTAATAAAATTAATAACATGACTTATTTATGTAAAATTATTTAATAACTAAAGTAATTATAAAAACAATACCCATCATTAATTTTAATGCAGTTGTATTCATGCAAATATAACAAAAAACTTTAGAGTTATTAACATTAATTTCTAATTGATTTGTCTGATACATCTGGCATTTTGTATTACACATATTGTCTGTTTCTTCCTCTTTTGTGAAAAAAAAATTGTAAATATTATGAATAATTATTAATCACAGAAACCATTGATATTATTTTACTTTTATCATCAATTTTATTTATACAAATAAATTTTCTCATGATATTAATAACATAAATAATAATAATAACAATAATCATATGGTTGTTTAACTGTTTTAATCATATTTAACTAATTAACTATTTTTTTTTAGAATATTTAAACAATTTAGCTCAAATAAAGTTAGCTAAATAAAATATTATTGTTAAGTTAATAAAAATGTCAAAATGGTTGCAAATGTTTAATACAAAAATTTTGCATTATGTCAGCAGCATTGCACATATGATTTATGAAGAAAACGAAGATGAGGAAAAATATCATACATTTTTGACTTGTTTTCACAGGAGTTTGGGAGTGCATTGTTCAAAGGTCCGTTCTCTCACTCTGGACTCATGGGAACCAGAGTTACTAAAGGTCTGCTCAAATATCTTTTAGGACTCTTTTCCTGCTAATCTCTCTTGGATGACCTTTTACTGTGACATGAGCAAACACGCTCTGACAATAACTGCCCTCTGTTCTGTTGCAATGCAGCTGATGTGTGAACTAGGAAACAGTATCATCAACCACATCTATGAAGGCAGCTGTGAAGAGCAGGGCCTGAAGAAACCGGGACCCAGCAGCTCCAGGTGAGTGATGAGGGACACAAGTGGCTCTTTTTCTGTGGAGCTGAATGTCAAGGGATTAATGGCTGCTTTGATTTTTTTTAAGGCAAGAAAAGGAGGCCTGGATCAAAGCCAAGTATGTTGAGAAGAAGTTCCTGAAGAAGATGATGACGGGTGAAGTTGTGGTCAACGGCGGGAAAAAGTCTGAGCGGCGATGGAACCCCAGGAAATGCAGGAGACACAACAGCGCCACCACCGTCCCCAAAACACACCGCAAATACAGACAGGAGCCGGGCAGTGCGTCTCCTGCAACACTCTCCTCAGGTACTCAATACTTTCGTTTTTTTCATTACCAATGCAAGGAAGTACCATGTTGTGTGACCTTTTATTTCTTCCCTAACTTTAAGCAACTGCTGCTCTGGAGAGAAAGTTCAGACGGGAATCCCTCTTTTGCCCGGATGAGCTGGACTCCCTCTTTTCATACTTTGACACTGGTTCAGGGCCTCGCAGTAAGTATTATATTCTGGGGGGAAAATAATAATAGCATTGTTTTGTATATACTTTTGTTGTTGTTTGTTAGTTTTGCCTTCTATTTACTTTTATAGGTTGGCTTTGTTTTAATCAGCTTTGCTTTTGTTGTCTTGTTTTGTTTTATTTAGCTTTTATTTGTTTTTATTTACTCTTGTGCTTTTGCTTTAATTAGCTTTGATTTAATTTTGTATACATTTTTTTTTTTTTTTGCTTTGCTTGGTTTTGTATTCTTTTGTTGATTTGCGTTTTGTTCTGCATTGATTTACTTTTGTTTGGTTTTGTTTTGCCTTGCATTTGCTTTGGTTTTGTTATGCGTTTAGTTTTGATTTTGCCTTGCTTTTGCTATTTGTTTACTTTTTGTGAGATTGCTTTATTTTAATTTGCTTTGTTTTCGATTTGACACGTTTTGTTACATGTTTAGTGTAATTGACATTTGTTTATTGTTATTTTGTTTAGATTTGTCATAAATTACATTTTAAAACTGGTGCCTTCAAACTCACGATTAATCGCATCCAAAATAACAGTATTGTTCACATGATGTATGTGTGTGTACTATATTTATTACGCGGCTTCGTGGAATACTCGATTCTGATTGGTCAGTCGCCACATTCCAAGGTTTGTTATTCTCAGATAACAACCGGTAAAACTAATAACACAGGCTCATCCGGGTGCTACGAGTCATCTTGACCGTTAGTTATTATATCACTGACACAAAAAAATTTGTGTCTAATTTTTAACTTTTGTGGCAAGAAGCCTTGTAATAAGCAGGGTTATATAGTGCAGGTTATTATTGCAAAATAATAAACAATTTATTTTATTAATAACATTCATTTTACAGATGCCTTATGGATATCATACCTGAAGGAGTGACGGAAGTGAACACTTCTGCGTTTCAGCTTCTCGGGATTGTGGGATGCCATATGGGAAAACTCACGGAAAATGTCCAGGTACGTGGTGTCACCTAAAATGAGATCAAACACGGTTAATATACCGTACATATACAGCTGTAATGTGAATGAGTGGTAAAAGGATGTTGCTAAGTAGTTCTCTTATGTTAGAAGCTTTATTAACGCAAAAGCAGGTCTCTGAATGCCAAAGTAAGGAGGTCCAGTCTATTAAAATAACAGCGTTTTCAGGAGGTTTAATGCACTTGAGAGATTTAGAGTTAGAATTTAAGGGACAGAAATGGCTCTGTAAAGAAACCCTATGAAATGAGCCTTCTTGTGCCGTATAGGGGCTGTGTACTGTCTGGGTTACCATGGTAACAACTGAAACTTTCAGCGGCACAAAGAGTGGGTTTGAACACTTTGCTAAACTGTGCGAATTTCTCATGCTTGATTTACAATGAGAAGACTGTCCCTGTATTCCCAGGATGGGTACTCAAGCGTACTGACGAGTGTCTGCACAACAACCATTGGGAGAATTCTGACACATTCCTGTTTAACTGGAAGGTCTACTAAATTTGATAAACTTACAATGAAAGTTGCATTTTGAGTTATTTTACAAGCTTTTCAAAAAGAATATAATACACTACACGCTATAATAATAATAATAGTGTTTTAAAATTTGTGGGACAGTAAGATCATGTTTTTAAATGAATTTTTTTATCCAACCAGGATGCAGTAAATCACATGATGATTTTCACAAAAAGTAACATTTACAGTAATAAATGTAAATCAGCATATGATTTCTGAAGACTGGAGCAATGATGCTGAAATTTCATCTTTTTATCACATAAATAAATTACATTTTCAAATATTTTAAAATAGAGAACAGCTATTTTAAATTGTAATAATATTTTACAATCTTACATATTTTTCAGCATTTTTTAATTGCAGCCTTGCATGAGTGCATAAAAGACTTTTTTTTTAAGACTTATCTCTCAAACTTATGAACAGTTGGTTATATTTGTATTATATATTTTATACATAATATATAACATTAACCCCATGTTCTGGGGTTTGATTTAGTCAGAGGAACATTTTAACCAAAATGAATATTAGTATTTTAAATGTAAAGTATCAGAATCTCTACCATCCCAAACACAAGAACAGAACTTGAGAAAATCTTCATATTAGATCCCAAAAGAAAATCTGAATTTACTTACAGCAGCAAAATCAGTTAAGTTGAGTTATTGCAGATGGTTATATAATACTGCACACTAACTCAGCAAAGCACTACAGAGAAGAAAGAGGCAGGAGAAGTGAAGGCGAGAACAAGCAGTTAGTACTTCAGTCACGTTTCATTTATTGTCATGATTCTTTTCTGTTTAGGAGAGAACCGAAAAAAAGGCAGAAACGAAGAGCAAAAAGGAAAACAGACGTTGCAGAGGTTCCAATTTACAGTTATACAATATTCAGACATTTTTTTTTACAAATGACACCAACATGAAAAGAAAAGCAGAAATTTGAAAGCAAGCAATAAAAGAGGTTATGTGCTACAGCCACCATCTAGAACATACCTGGTTATACAGTATTATTTATTATTATTATTTTAAATATTGGTGCCCCTTTGGCGGCATTGTTCACAAAATTCCATTTATTTGTCACTTCATGAGTCATACTGATTTGATATCCACACACAAAAAAGTTCATGTTAAACAGAAAGTGCTACGATTTCGTTGGCCAGCGAGACGCAGACGACACGCCAACCAATGATCTTTCACCCCAAACGTGTTGGGGAGTACTCTAGCCTGCTCCCAAACTACAGACTATGGCTGGGCGATATGTATTGAACGATATATTATGTGCATCTCATCAGTAAAGCCGGTTCTTTGATTAGCGCTATATCTTCGTCAACTGTGTTTAAATGCAGCGCCAGTTTATGAACAGAGCCGTAGATCACTGAGAAGCCGCGCCATT
>JAUCMT010000054.1:15702640-15724089 GCA_032357475.1 Enteromius thamalakanensis
GGGAATAGCAATATGGCGGCGCGGTGGCTTCACTTCTATGACGTCATGAGCTATCCAGTTCTCTATATAGATCAGTGAGATTGTAGTAATATTTGTTGCATTATTTGCTGATAGTGAGCATTCAAAAACAGGGAAACAAATAATGTTGACACCAGAGATGCGTCTTGTTTCCTTTCCTCAAAACAAGCATTAAATACATTTCTTCTGAAACCTAACAAAGACCCTAGTTTATGTAGCCCCTGTCGATTAATCTCACTGCTTAATTTGGACAACATTTTAACTATAATGATTGCTTTAGGCTTAGAGCGGGTTCTGCTTAGTTTAATTCATATGGATCAAACTGGATAAATTAATAACAGATCGTCTTTTGACAATATACGGAGGTTAATGAATATAATTTATTCAGCAAAACAAATAGATTCTCCAGTGATTGCACTTTCTTTAGATGCAGAAAACGAACGAGTTGAATGGTCCTATTTGATTAAATTTAAGACATTACAGATGACATCCACAAAAGGTGGATTACAACTTTCAGATTTTTTGTTTTGTTTTGTTTTTGTTTGATTTTTCGTCAAAAACTGCATGACGAACTCCGCAATCACTGTATCGCACTTGGAATTGCTCGCTGGCCCCGTTATATACATCGGGGCTCCAGCCGCGGACTGTGTACAAAGACTGCTTCTACCATCTCAACTACTGGAGCTATGATACCTGCTGTCTGGTCTTCTTTTCGCCGATGGCATACAAAAGCGCGTTGGGAAAATGGGACAGTGCACCTTAAGAATCTCCGTCATCTGCAACCGGTCTCATCGGGTGCTCTATCAGGCATTTCCTCAAGGATTACCCACTCACCAGTCAAAATGGCTCTAGTGAATACTAGGTCACTGGCAAAACTTTTATTTTAAATGATTTCTTTATTTCCAATGCCTTGGACTTTTTGTTTATGACTGAAACCTGGGTAAAAAATGGTGACATGTCATCTTTTGGTGAGCTGTCCCCCTCTGACTGCACCTCCTACAGCACTCCCAGACCAAGTAGACATGGTGGTGGCGTAGCCACTGTTTTTAGAAACTCCTTCAAATGTAGACTTCTGCCTGTTGATGCTTTTCTCAGTTTTGAGGTGCAGCTTCTAAAAATGGATCTAAATGGACCTTTGCTCTGTGTGTTAGTTTACAGACCACCTAAAGTCTGTTCAACATTTATTCATGAGTTTTCTGAATTTCTGTCTGCTCAAGTATCTCGTTGTGACAGATTATTGGTGTTGGGGGACTTTAACATCCATGTTTGTTGTCCTTCTAAACCTATGGTTAAACACTTCATGAGCCTTATGGATTCACTCAATTTTGTACAGTTTGTTTTAGGTCCTACACATAATGGAGGCCATACACTGGACCTTGTCTTAACTCGTGGTTTCTCTGTACATATCTCAGAAATATCTGATGCTGGCATTTCTGATCATTATCCTGTTATCTTTGAGCCCGCTATTTCATATGTTCAGCCTACCCTTTCTCAGTATGTACACTACTCTCGTGTTTTCCATGCTAACACTGCTGTTGAATTTTGTGAGTCTTACTTCAAACTTATGTCAAGTTCAGTTGTCTCTCTGTCATCTTGCATGGATACGGAATTATTGGTCGAAACGTTCAACTCTGTCTGTTGTAATGCCTTAAATGTGGTTTCTCCCCTTAAGTGAAAAAAACTTAAGCTTACTCCTCAACCCTGGTTAAATGCATCCACTCGCACTCTCAGACAAGAGTTTAGGAGGGCTGAGCGCAGGTGGAAAAAAGATTCTTATTATCAAATTATTCAAAATAATCTCTCAGATGAAACTGACATCTTGCCAATCTGATGTATCACCAGGCTGCTTGTTTAGGGAGGTTTTAGACACAATCAGTCCCGATCTTTTAGCTATTATAAACAGTTCTTTAACAAATGGGGCATTTCCTAAAAGTTTTAAACATGCTATCATTCAACCCTTATTGAAAGGCCCTCACCTCGACCCTGCGGTACATAACAACAACCCCAGTCTCATAAAAATGTACCCTGACTACATTGGTCCAAAGCGCAAAACTTAGAGGGGTTACAATAACGGCCCTTAAATTGTATGACTGTTATTTTATTTATTATCTTGTGCTCTATAAATAAAACTTGACTTGACTTTTTATTAAACGTCTCAAAATTCAAGTTCCTCATAGTTTTAGACTAAAACAATGATAAACAGGGATATTTAAAAAAGTTCAAGTTGTTTTCATAATGAATGAAAACATTCATTATGTTCCTCATATTTACACATTTTGCAAATACAAATAAAGTAAAACAACTTTTGAATGAAGTAAAACAAATTATTATGATTGTAGATGATACGTGTGAGACCAGCATGCAATTAATTTAAACACTTTGAAATTTTCATGTTTAAGACAATCATTATGAATAAAATCTAATCATTTTGAATAGAAAATCTTTTTGAATTGAAACGATTTTGAATCGAATCGTGGCCTCAAGAATCTGAATCGAATTGAATCGTGCAATGGTAAAAGATTCCCACCCCTAATAAATAGGCAGGTGGCCGTTATGCGTACAAATGTATCGATATACATACTGGAGACTTCCAGGGTGAAGCAGTTAGCGCGCTTTCGGGGATCTTTGATTCCTGCGTGTCACTAGTGCTGACAAATTAGGTAAGACTAGGTTATATAAAACGATTTCTTTGCTATTGAGCAAGCAGTGAGCGGCCGGCGAAGGAGGGGTAATCGTCCCTAATCTCTGAGCAGCATTAGTCAAAACTAATAGCAATGCATTTTCAGGCAGGACGCTGTACTGAGTCATAACGGGATGCTTAACGAACGGAGAGATGATAACTCATATCTAGAATGATCAAACTTCTAAATTAAAATAACTCAATTCAAAATCAGCAATCAAACCTAAGATTAGTATTGCAATCTAAATTTAATAATTACTTAAAATTGGAGTCAGATTAAAACGAGGTAAACATAAACGTAAAAGTAAAATTAAAAGTAAAACTAAAGGATTAAAATTATAAATTAAACTTAAAGCCAAAAGTTAGAAATTTTCCAGGAGTATTCTCTCTGAGAGCCAGAAGCGAGACATGCTGCATTCCGGCCCAAATAGGTGGGACCTTACACTTGAAACTTGAAACTCGTCTTTATAATATAATATAATATATACAAATCATACAATAAAAGCATGTTTGATATCCTTGGATGCACAACGTCCATTTGATCAAACTGAATGACCTTACATGTTTACAACGCTAAAAAGATTTGGATTCAAGGCTACATTTATTCAGTGGATTAATATTTTATATTCTAACCCAAAAGCTTCTGTTCTTACAAATTCTACATTTCCAGCTCTATCTCCACCGTACAGAGAAACACAGCGAGGTTGTCCTCTCTCCTCTCTCTTATCTGCTCTAGCGATGGAAGACTTGGCAGAGAGTGTTAGTCAGAATGTTAATTAATAATAGAGTAATTAATAATAGAGCCCAATATATATCTTTATGTGCAGATGATGTGTTTTTATATACAGCAAAGCCAGAGTTATCTATTCCTCTTCTTTTGAAGCTTTCAGAATCATTTAATAAACTCTCAGGTTTCACAATAAATTGGGATAAAAGTGAGGTTATGCCTCTGACAGAAGATATTGACAAACCTTTTCTAAATTCTATACCATTTAATATTGCTCATAATTCATTTAAACATTTAGAAATCATAATCACAAGAAAGACAGATGCTCTGTTAAAGTCAAACTGGCAGTGAAAGTGAATCTGCTAAAAGATAACAACATGTTGGAGGACTTTACCTGTGTCTACGGCAGGAAAGATTGATGCAATCAAGAAGGTAACGCTCCCTAGATTTCTGTACTTACTCTGTTACCTTCTGTTTCTGATACCAGTGACACTATTTACAAAACTACAGTCTATAATTATTTCTTTTATATGAATTATAAAGCGGTAAGAATATAAAAACATCTATGTAGCCCAAAGCAGCGGGAGGATTCAATCTCATCCTTTAGAAGTTACAGCTCCTTTCTTGGTGGAGACAATCTTCAGAGAATAAAGAGGAGACACCAGAATGGGTTTGATTAGAAAGATCTTCTTGTAGGACAACATCTTCAGAGACTTGTTGAATACTCAATAAAAACTGAGTCAAGGTCTTATTATGAGAATATGGCAATACATAACTCTCTAAACATTTGGAAGCAGATTAAATCACTTTTAGATCTTCCCAATACATATTTGGACAGCTCAGTCTGTAAAAACACAGCTTTACTCCTGGCTTACAGGATGAGGTTTTCTTTCAATGAAAGCAAAAGGGTTTAATTTCCACGAGAGATTTATTGTTCATTTTAGCTCATTACCTTAACTTAAATTGAAATATGATCTCTTAGGTACAGATTTGATCAGTATTTTACTAGGAAACATTTGACTGGTTTGGAGAGCATGTCTGTTCATACTGTTGGGTCGATAGACGATGTTATCGTCCATCACTGATGGCCCATAGACATCACAATGCTGAGCCAGCATCGTGATGCTCCGCCCCGCCGCAGCAGCAGCAACCAGCTCGCAAAAAAACACACTTAATCTATGGCGGCAAATCTATGCCATTAATAAGCGAGTGCAGCACTGATGCTGGCAAGCGCGGTAAATCATTTCCGCGACAGGAAAACAGATGTACATGGGAAGAAATGGGGGCCGCAAGCTCATATCAAACCCTCGCGCGCGCTTGATGTTCATCCGCATGCAATTCAAGCACTTGCGCGCGATCACTCCTGCGCTCAATCCTCTCTCACCTGTTCGTGCAAACACAGTTGTGGGGCGGGGCTTGGTGTTTTAGTTACAACATTAAAAATGGTTTGTGGCATCCAACCTGTCATTCTTAACACAAAAAACAGCAATAAAAGAAGGCTTGTGATGTGTTTAAATCTCTAATGAATCGATTTAATGCGGCATTCGTTTGTATTAAATGGTTTTAATTTGATTTTCTTTTATTTTCAATATGCATTCAATACGAATGTTTCTTTTTAAAGGTACGGTGTGTAGGAGTGACACCGAGTGGTTGAATTAGGTATTGCAGTTCAAATTCAAAATATTGGCGATGTTTTTGTTTTTTTTTCACCCAGCTCCTCCTACTCAAACTTGACGCACACGCAGGTTGCCAAATTGAAGACAGAAACTAGAACGGGCGCAATGACGATGGATTGCTCTGTCTTTATGCAGATCAGGCAACCTGGATGCCGAAACACTACTGACTTCGTGATTGGGAGATAGATAGAGGGTGGCGCTTCAGACCAAAACAAAACATGACAACAGAAACATCAGTTAAGGGCTGCAACTGCGCTTTTTAAACGAGAATGTCCAGGCTGTACTACTGCTGTCAGAGATATGAGTACTTGAAATTAACATGATTTCTTAATGCCTGTTGAACATAACAGAGACATTTATATGATTGTTACAATACATTTCTTACATACGATTACTTTAAGCGAGGATTCCCTATCATTCCTATTTGACAGCACAGCAGTTTGCGCTGGCTCGCTGAAGAAAGGCACACAAGAGAGTCATTTTGAAACATCAAGACGAATAAAATAAAAGGAAAAAAAGCAGAAATTAATGAGCAGTTAGAGAATATTTGAGACAGTGGAGCTTAAGAGGAGGAAGACACAATAGGTTTGTAGTCCACACAGCCATGTCTTGTTGTTGCGATTTCCTGTTTACCCTCACAGTCTTGTTTTCGAATCAAAATGGCAGTGGGCTGCATAAGGCTTATATAGTTTAATTAACAAAAAATTACATACAGTTGCAATTACGGAATCGAGGAGCCAAATTATTCAAGGCCTCATAAGTGAGCATGATTATTTTAGAATCAATACAAAAACTAACAGGAAGGCAGTGCAGTTTTTCCAAGACAGGTGTAATGTGCTCCCTTGCAGTGGTCCTAGTCAGTATTCTAGCAGATGAATTTTGTACCAACTGTAATTTACAAACTCCAGCCAGCAAAGCATTACAATAATCAAGGCCTGAAAACACAGAAGTATTGATTAACTTTTCAGCCACAGAAAATGTCAACATGGGATGTATTTTGGCAAATGTTTCTAAAGTGAAAAAAGATGTTTTTACTGTTTTACAAACATGCGCTTCCAATGCTTCCAAAACTTTTGTTGTGGAACTGTAAAGCAGAGCCATCCAGGTCTAAAGTTACGAACTCTGCAACTGGTGAGGTGAACCATATCAGCATTACTTCAGTCTTATCACTGTTTAGACAGAGAAAATATTCAGACATTCATTTGGTAATCTCTGTAAAACATTGAGAAAGAAAAGAGAGAGGCATATTGACGTCAAGTTTTGACTGTGTGTAAGTCTGAGTGTCATCGCCATAAAAGTTAAGACCAAGTTTTCTTAAAAGTTGGCCAATTGGAAGAATATAAATACTAAAAAGTAAAAGGCCCAAAACTGAACCCTGGGGGACACCATAGTGACCCACACCAACTTCAGACCTGCATCCACCTCTTACAACGATCAGAGAGATAGGACTTAACCACTTCAATGCAGTATCAGACACTACAAATACAAGTCTCTAAACGGGTGATTCAAATAGTGATCTATATAATCAGACAACCTTAACAGATCATTGGTGGCCTTTACTAACGCTGTTTCAGTGCTGTGGAGATTACAAAATCCAGATTGAAGTGGTTTGAAAAGATGATTAGAAGAAAGATGTAAAAGCAATTGAGAAGCAACTGTTTGTTTGAAAATTTTGGCGAGGGATGGAAGATTAGAGATGGGATGAAAATTATTCAGTTTTTGGTAATTGTCAGGTATACACACACATGCAAGTAAGGGAAATAGTCGTGTGCTTGTTACAGTCGTTATGTGCTTGATACAGATATATTTAAATGCAATGAACTCAATCCTGTTCTATTAAAGGTGAGCATCCTCAGTCGTCTGAGCACAGAGAATGCAGATGAGTTCAACTTTGTGCGCTCTTACGAGTGCTTCCAGCACAAGAACCACACGTGTCTGGTGTTTGAGATGCTGGAGCAGAACCTCTATGACTTCCTCAAGCACAGCAAGTTCAGTCCACTGCTCCTCAAATGTATCCGGCCAGTCCTGCAGCAGGTTTCCACGGCGCTGATGAAGCTGAAGAGCTTGGGTCTCATTCACGCTGATCTGAAGCCTGAAAACATCATGCTGGTGGACCCCATCAGACAGCCCTACAGAGTCAAAGTCATTGACTTCGGTTCAGCAAGTCATGTCTCGAAGGCAGTGTGCTCAACCTACCTGCAGTCTAGATACTACCGGTAAGACATGATTGATGTTAAAGGAATGGACCAATGGTTGCACTTTTACATTTGTGCATTTACAACATAAAGCGACTTCGTGCGTCCAAGTCAAAAAAAAACTTTACGTTTGTTCTTAAAAATCTAAATAATTTGTTAAGTTAGTTTTTAAAAATTAAATAAAATAAAATAACCAGATATCCATATACCACTAATATATCTTCATCCATAAATAAATATTTTTTTTTAATGTATATCATATGTATCTCCATACCTGTAATTCTCCAATCTTATACACTTTAGAATAATATATGTCAGCGAGATCAAGCTAATTTATTAATCAAAGTGTTGTAATTTGCTTGTTGTGGTGTAGAGCTCCTGAGATTATTCTGGGCCTGCCTTTCTGTGAGGCTATTGACATGTGGTCACTGGGTTGTGTCATTGCTGAGCTGTTTCTGGGCTGGCCTTTGTATCCAGGAGCCTCAGAATATGATCAGGTCAGTAATGAGGTTTTGTTTGCCTCAATCTAATCAGTTCTGTGGTAAATTAATTAGTTGTATTCAAAATTGAATTAAGAAGGCTTTTAATAGATTTGGCAACAAAGGGGTCTCTAACACATGATGGAGAGTCATGCCAGTACCGGTAATCTTAAAACTAACAATAATGGCAAAAATATAAGTTTATTACTTGTAATAATCACATAAACCAAATACAGATTAGTTATCTTTCTCTGCATATACTACTTGGCTACAAACATCTGTCCATCTGTAAAAATGGGTGAATAATCTCCATTTAATGTATGTCCATGCAGATTCGGTACATTTCCCAGACTCAAGGTTTGCCAGCTGAGTATCTCCTGAGCGCCGGCACTAAAACCAGCCGCTTCTTCCACAGAGGCCCAGACTCCAGCTACCCTCTCTGGAGACTCAAGGCATGTCCCACTTAAAGCACTGCTGTGTGTTTTATGTTCACAGACATCAGGGCTCAATTCGTGATTGAACGCTTTCCTCACTGATGTGTTTCTGTTTTTAGACTCCTACAGAGCACGAGGCAGAGTTTGGGATAAAGTCCAAAGAGGCTCGCAAATACATTTTCAACTGCCTTGATGACATGATGCAGGTAATGTTATATCTTTCATAATTAGACTTGTGTATGTGTGTGTGTGTGTGTGTGTGTGTGTATATATATATATAGTATATATATATATATATAAAACTTATAAAACTTGGCTACAAATACACATTTATAAAATAAATTAATATTTTTATTTATTTATTAAAAACAAATGGAAAACTACAATACATTTCAATTATATTATATAAAAAATAAACAATTAGTTATTGTAAAAATATTAAACAATATTGCTATTTTTTTACTGTTTTTTTTTGTGAGCATAAGTGACTTCTTTTAGAAATTGATTCTTTTGTGGTGTTGATTATTAAATAGGCACTGATTGGTTATCAAATCATGCAAGAGGTATTTCACATATTAAAATCATGGTACAGTTGCAAAACAGCTAGTTTCTGGGTGTCAGAGGAAATGAGCATGTAAAACCTAATTATAATTAAAATTGTGACTAAATTAATTAATAAACAGATAAGTGACCTTAAAATAATGCAGTTTTTTAAAATACTTAAATATATATATATATATATATATATATATATTTTATTATTGAAAAACTAATAATAAAAAATCATATTTTGAAACTTATTATATTGCTTGGTTTAAGTTAGTTCTTTCTCACACTCCAGGTCAACATGACTAACCTGGAGGGCACGGACATCTTGGCGGAGAAGGCTGATCGGAGGGAGTTCATTGACCTGCTAAAGAAAATGCTAACTCTAGACGCAGACAAGCGGATCACGCCCACCAAGACCCTCAACCACCCGTTTGTGACAATGGCTCACCTGCTTCACTTCCCACACAGCTCACAGTAAGTCCTGCTCTGCTGACCAGTTCATGATGTAGATATAATATCCACATCTCTCCCAGCACTCCTCTGATGTTGCTAATGTCAGTGCTGCCCTCTCTTGTTGTGCAGCGTGAAGTCCTGCTTCCAAAACATGGAGATCTGCAAGCGCAGGTGTACCGCATTCGACAACAACAAGAACCTGTTTGCCAGCCACAACGCCCCCAGCGCAGCTGCCAACCTCACCGTCACCTTCAGCAGTCAACTCAATCAGCACAGCCAGGTGTGTGCTACTGTAGATGCACTACGAGAAACTTAATTTGTTTGAAATGCTTTTCCTTTCAGTTTGTTGCTTGTGGTGATAAAAAAAAAAGAATAGAATTGTACGAGTGAATATAACTTGTAATGTCAAACTGCTGTAGTGTTTTAAAGGAATGGTTCCACTGTAAGTGACAGTTCTGTCATCATTTATTCACGCTCATGAAATTCCAAACTTCTATTATGGTTTTTGATTAAGCTCTTTTTCATTCAGTAGTCATTTCGTAGTGGCCAATCTCCAAACATGATGAAAAAATCCCAGAAATTTAATCTGGCTCATGCACTGTGTTCCAATTTTCTGAAGTGATATAATTGCTGTTGATTTGTGATCAGTGAGTCTAATAATCTGATTAGTCTGGTTCATTCACAAATCAGACTGATCCTGACCTCATATTCAGCTCATTTGACTCACTGATTTGGTTCACGTAGTCATTTGGCTCACTAGATTACCAGTGCATTTGAATACACTTTCTCACAAAGCTATTGTATAATTTAATTGTGATATAGCGGTGTTATATTAGTATTATTTATATGCTTATGTTATAGTAATCATTATGATTTTAAATTTTTCTTTATTTATATGTATTATAATGTATCTATTTATATGTATTTATATGTATCTAAATTTTCATTTAGATTTTAGTTTAAAACAATGTAGTTTTGTGATGTGTCTTTTGTTTGTTTTTATATTTTATATTTGTATTTTTATAAATATTTTTAGCTTTACTAATTGTAGCATTTCAACTTATTTCAGGTAATTGCCACATTTATGTTTTAAATATAATATTTAAAAACATTCATTTATATAGATAAATATGTATATATTTTAATTAAATGTTTATTATTTTTTACATTTTTATTTACTTTTTTTATTTATTTAATATTTATATATTTAATTTCGGCTTAATTTCAATTGCTGGAAATTATTTTAATACTCATAGTAAAAACACTGGAATGGTTTGCTTTGTTTTTTGGGGATTTTTTTGAGCTTGAAAGATGTGGTCAAATATAAATTGTCTGCATGAAGAGGTTTGGAACTGCCTGCTTTAAACAACATCAGTACTGTCATTTGTAGATGAACTACTGCTTTAAAGCGTAGTATGCATGCTATATTAAGATCTTTAGTGCTATTTCTGTGCTTAGTCAGTGTTGTTAAGAATCTCCCTCTCTTTCTGTAACTGCCAGATGGCCTCCACGGGGGGCCAGTCCCTGTCTCTTAGCAGCAACGTCCCTTTACTGAACTACCAGCCTGGTCTGTACCAGCAGGCCACTATAAATATACCAGGCCTGGCTCAGCAGAGTATGCCATTGCAGGCTCGCCCTACTCAGCTGTGTGCCCAGACAGAGCCCTTCCAGCAAACCCTCATTGTGTGCCCTCCTACCATTCAGGGTGAGCCTGTACCCGACCCTACCTCTCTGTCCAGACCCACTTCTCCCTACTCTTTACCCTCCGTTCCTTTAGACTCATACCCGTTCCAGATGCATTCGAACTGAATCGCTCATGTTTGATTCCCCAGGGCTGCAGACCTCAAATAAACACGCTGGATATCCAGTAAGAATGGATAACTCTGTTCCCATAGTGCCCCAGAACCAGTCCACCCAGCCTCTACACATTCAGCCCAGCATGCTCACACAGGTAGGCATCACGTTTGTGTGTTCATCTATCTATTTTATAGTTTTTCTGTTCTTGTGATTTCCTCCCTGTTAGCACTGATTGCCTGTTTTTTTCCTAAATCACCTTTTTCCTCATTCATGTGCGACAAGAATTACAGCGAAGACTAAAAACAAAAGAGGAGGTTGTTTTAAATCCATTCAGAGTGGGTGTTACATGAAAATATCATTATCTTTTGGTTTTTACATTGAGTTGAATTAAAAGACTTAAATCAGAGAGAGACGTCACAATTTATTCGGTCACCAACCATTTTTAATTTGTGACTTTTGGACGACCTCTGAAAGAAAAAGATGAGATTTCAGTAAATACAGTCAAGTTGTTACGATCGGTCACTGTCTTGTGATCTATCAAATGAGATTGATCTGTTTTGTATTTGACATATTTTCTTCGTTTTGTCACTATTGATGACGGTGGTGGAAAGTCTTGGCGAGTCACTTTCTCCGTCAGCTCAGCCAGCGTGTTGTAACCGTTCCACCCTTTCCTCCATCCTCAGTTCCTCCACACATCCCTCTATCCCTTCCCCAACCAGAGCAGCAGCAGCACGCCGCTGACGGTCGCCTCCCTGCGTCTTCCAGTGGCAGGAATGACGCCGCTGGCCTTGGGCTCTCGGCGTCTGGAGCAGAATGCCACTATGCTGGTAAACCTGCGCCCCTGCAGTGTGATGCCTACTTCCTCTTCCTTCCTCTCCTTTACCTTCTTTGCATGTTGCATTTCTAGGCCAAACTTCTGAGATAGCATACCAAACAGCTATTGCCAAGAAAATATGTTTTTCTAGTTGATGGGCTGCATGCAACAACAGTACTGTGCAACCGTGTAGCATACTTCACAATAAGCACAATAACTATAAAGATAACGATAACTATTTTTGCATCCACACCAGCGAACAATATCATCTGTTTATTATAAGCTTGTGATAGCAGGATTGATTCTGATTGGCTGTCAATGTTTCTATCATTCATCAACTGAAAAAAAACTTTCAGTCAATATTGTTTCTCTGTGCCTTTATTGTTATAGTTGTGGTGTGGACGCTGCTATTGGAATCAATTTCACAATTCTTTTTTCCAGTTGATGAATGATACAAAAATAAATGCTTACTGAATCATCTGGCTCACTTAAACTGAAAGTTATTGTTTTTACTTATAATAAGAAAATAATCATATTTTGATAGTAACAGTATTTTTGTTAAATAATAGTAAATATATATACTTCACAAAAATAACAGTAACAAAAAAATGTACATACATACAGTATGTATTTATAAAAGCATTCACATGTTCATTTGTGTATACTACCCTTCTGAAATTTGGAAATAGCTGGTTTTAGCTGCTCATTCCAGGTGGTCAAGACCAGGAAATGTTTCCAAAACCCTTTCTAAAACCAACTTGCTGACCAGCTAAAACCAGCCATCCAGCCTAAGCTGGGTTTAGCTGTTTTTTTCCGCAGGGTAACTAATAACTAATGTAAATTGTGTGCTCGTTGCTGTTACTCCGTGATGATATGAATGCAGCTGTGATTTGAAGCTATCAAATGAATTAATGTGATTTGCTATTTGCCCTCATTTCTTTAGGAGTTTTATGGTGGAAAGTGGCTGTTTTAGATTAGTTTTCTTCTTTCTTCACCTATCAATCATGATTTAACAAGGCGTTTTTCTCTTGGACTCGTGCTGCATCTCTTCTGGGCCCCTGGGCTCTATCCAGTGAAGCATGGCTGCTTGACTCTATGCAATCCAAATGATTTCTTTTTCCACAGACCCACTCCTGTGGCACCAAATGTCTCCCCATTGACTCATTCTCCTGTTTTCCTTCCACTGCTAACCAGTCATTTCCTCTCTATGCAGATAAATGGACTGGCACCCGTAACTCGTCACTTGTGTTGCTTTGGTAATCACTTTGAGTTAAATTCCCTGCGCAATTGTAGTTGTTTTCTTGCATGTTTTGAATCTATTCTTCTCTCTTATAAAAAAGGCTGATCTGCTCACACTCTATCATGATTTTCTGACTCCCGTTTCCCCTTTAAGCATGAAAGATTTACAATTAGCAACATAGTTAAGATGAAAATTGAAATTGACTTTCTCGCTGTGTTTTGTTTTAATGAAGCTCTGTGATTTTAAGAGCTTGTAGGACAGGAAGAGATCGAACGCAGACAGACTGAGCGTCGCTGAGCTGAATGTACTCATTATGCATCTGTCAATCAAAGTGCATCAATGTTTTAAAGCCTGTTTACAACAAGATTCAAAGCAAAAAGGAGCTATATGAAAAGCAATTGTTGACAAAATGTGTGTGTGTGTGTGTGTGTGTATTTCATATTTATGCTGTCCTTGCCCAGCACTATTCTAATACAAAAGTCTTGCTGTTATTAATACAGTCTCATCTGTACTGTCATAATTTAGTTTGAACCACAGTTCACCTGCTTGGACATAAATATTCTGACAAAATGGTTTTGTTCACTTGTCATTGTGTATGTGTTTTAGCAGGGCTGGCCAGCAGGGACCCAGCAGATCCTCATTCCCTCGTCATGGCAGCAGATGTCAGGCATGACCATGCACAATCCCAGCCAGCCTGTGCTCTCCGACTCACCCATGAGCTCTCTGCTCTCAGACAGCAGCACACAGCAGAACAGTAGCTGGAGGTCAGAAATGCCCCCACAGCAGTTTAGACTTCAGCTTCTGCTGCAAACCTGAAATCATTCAACCTTCAAGTCTGCTTTGTGAACCTCACAAAACATGTCAAACTTATCACCACAAAATCCAAATATTACACTTATTTTTTATTAATTTTTTGTAATATATTTATTATTTATATGTATATTTGTTCATAATAATAACAACAATAATTGTAGTAGTAGTTGTAGTAGATATAATTTTATTATAATTATATTAAAATTATTAATAGTTAATTTAGTAGTTATTGTAGTTATTGTGTTTAGTATTAGTATTATAAGTCAGTTCAAAATAGAAAGGAAAGTAATTTTGTTTTTAATAAAAAAAAATTATAACCTACATTAATTGTAGTATTATTAATATATAACAATGAATTACAGGTACTATTGTTACAATAATTAGTATGATTTAATGCAATATTAATTATTGTAGTAAATATTTTTATAAATATTGTTTGTTTTTATTTTTATTAGTCTGCTCAAAATAGAAAAATATATATAATTGAATAATAATAATAATAATTGTTATTATTATATAACAATGATTAAATACTAATTGTTATATTATTATTATTATTATTATTATTATTAATAGGGCTCCAGATGGCAACTATTTTTTCTGCTAATACAACTAAATTTTGTGGATGTTGCATATTTAATTATAGTTAATATGTAATGTTATTTTTTTCAAATAAAAATTAGATTTCACATATTTCTGTTCCTAAAATAATAAAAGTAAGTTTTGTATTATTCCTTGCTTAACTGTCAAATAAGCCCTGTATTAATATTAAGATTTAGAATATAATTCTCAAGACAGTAAGGTTAGAACATCATACCAGATTATATCTTTGAGTTATTTTATTTATGCGTATTTAAATGAAAAAATAGCTAATGTAAAACTATACTGTATTAAAAATATGACATGCTGCTGCAAAGAAACTGATTTTTACGAATTGCAAATAGCTAATTACCAATTACAGTTCTCAAAACAGCATTCATTTAATACACTTTCCCAGGGGTCGACATGGAGGTCAGTGCGATGGGACTCAGCAGGGCTCTGCACAGGGGCGTAACGTGGGCACACAGCCCTCCCACACAGGGCCAGCCAGCAGTCGAACACAGCAGAGCAGAGTGAAGAGGTCGAAGGGTCGACATGCTGAGAGCAAAGCCAGGTAATGCTGTTGATGAGCCTCAGGATGAGCAACCATTTCAAACAAGTGTCTGGATAGCGTTACATAGATTACAAAACATTGCATAATAAATTAGTTGATTAAAACTGTCCAAAATATGGTACTGTGTGCTCAATTAAAATCAGTTTTCTTTCACAGGCCCACATCATCCCAGCAGCCAGCTTCTTCAGCAGCGCACAGCTGCGGTGATGCGTCCCAGCCCATCATCATCTCTGACACGCCCAGCCCTGCTGTCAGCATCATTACCATCCACAGTGACACAGAGGACGAGGACGACAGAAAGTATCCTCCTGAAAGGTGCGACATCACTTCAACATCCAAACCAAAAGTCTTTACTGTAGTTATATTGTACTTAGGGTTTGTGTGCATTTGTTTGTTTATTGGGTATTTAGTATTTTTCTTGTTGAACTGTATAATTGCATATTTATTTTTTACATTTTTATTTATTTATTATTTGGGATTTTTTATATAATTTCCATGTATTTTTAAACAAAAAATTCCTAGAAATACAAAAGTATGGTCAACTTGGTTTGGAAAAACAAAGAAAACTAAACAAAAAACACGTAAAAAAAAAAACATATAAAAAAAATGTTGCTGTAATTTACACTAACTCCTGATCCCATAAAAAATGTCTTAATGGCCCAGTGATGATCAACATAATATTTTAAGAATAACATATGCTGCTGCTTGATTTTAAATAAAGTAATAATAAAATGATTACTTTAACTATTCTTTTTTTTCAGTAAGGATGCATTCAATTGACCATACGTGACAAAAAACACATTTATATAATGTTATACAACATTTATATTTTTAAATAAATGCTGTTTATTTTACTTTCTATTCATCACATATTCCTGAATAAAATCTATCACGGTTTGCACAAAAATATTAAGCAGCACTGTTTTCAACATTGAAAAATTTTCAACTCAGAAAAATAGGATTTCTGATTTATAATGTGACACTGAAGACTGGACTAATGATGCTAAAAATTCAGCTTTGCATCACAAAAAATAATTTACATTTAAATTATATATTTAAAAAAATATATATAATTTTGTTATATAAAAAGTTACAGTAACAAAGCGGCTAGGTTACGATCATAACCCACGTTCCCTGAAGGAGGGTACGGAGACGTTACATATGGGAACTCGCCAGAGAGACCAGTTGCCTTTGAGCTTTATACAAAAGGCCAATGAATATTGGCGTGCACTTGATTGCGCTCAGGTGCACCTCATCACTACGTGAGTATGTGCAGTGCACATGCAGCTTTTCCCTGAAGAGCCGAGTCGTCAGCTCAACCTCAGAGTCATGACACGAAAATGTAATGTCTCCGTTCCCTCCTTCAGGGAACGTGGGTTACGTTCATAACCTAGACGTTACCCTTTCAGTCGAATCACTTCAAAGTTACATGTGGGAACACCCATGGAACAGGCCACGACCCTTGAGGCCGCATTATGCGGAGAGACTCCCCCTCTCGGTGGTCTCGGTGGATTAACCTGACGCGCACCTCTGAGGAACCTGACGATGAGTTGATGCTTCCCGAGGGACAGCACCCCAACCCGTGGAGGAGGCATCCGTGTTGACCACGACATGCCTGGACACCTATCTCAGGGGTACTCCAACCCGGAGGAAACCAGGATTGATCCACAGGCTGAATAGGGGACTCAATCGTGTAACCATCGCTGAAACAGTCTCATATGAAGCAAGCCCACCGGCGTGACCGCAGCTGCAGCTGCCTTATGCCCCAGGAGCCTCTGAAAAGTTTTGAGAGGAACCGCTGTTTTGTGCCTGAACGTATCTAGACATTTCAGCATGGCCTGCTCGTGCTCGCTGGTGAAGCGGGTAGTAATTTCCACCGAGTCCAGCTCCATACAGAGATAAGAGATCCTCTGCACTGGGGAGAGTTTGCTTTTCTCCCGGTTGACCTGAAGGCCCAGATGGCTGAGGTGCCGAAGCACCAGGTCCCTGTGCATGCACAACTGATGGGGGCGTCGAGAAAGCGAGCCTTCTCAGCGTCCGGCACCTGCGCCGGGTTCAGCCAAAGATGTCGCTCCTGGACCACCGTGGTGAACATCACCTGACCAAGGGCTTTCGTCACATGGAGAGCGAAGTCAGTCGCAGCGCGGAGTTCCTGCATTGCCCCCTGGTTAGGACCACTCTCGTGCAGGTGTTTCAACACCTTGGCCTTCTACACCTGCAGCGTTCCCATCGCGTGCAGGGCGGTAGCAGCCTGTCCAGCGGCATAGTAAGCCTTGCCCACCTGGGCAGACGACAGCTTACATACCTTGGACGGGAGCCGCCACGAACTGGTCAGCTCTTCGTGCACCTCTGGGAAGTAAGGCACTGGGGGAGAGCGCGGCTGGGCCGCGGCTTTGGCTCCCAGAAACCAATCATCCAGCTGCGAAGGGTTGGCGGAAGATGCATAAAGCACCTCCAAACCAGACATTTCAGCATCCGCCGCGGACGGGGCAGACCTCTCGACGCAGTTTCTGCCTCACCGTCTGACTCACCCTCTGATGCTGCTGAAGACATCTCACCCTCTCTGGGTGCCCTGAAGGACACACTCGGCCCTGTTACGGGGGGGAGGACCACGGGACTACAAGATGCGCTAGAAGTCCGCGGGGCTGTTACACCGGACGGAACATTCTGGACCGTCACTTAAAGGTCCGCCAAGCACCTCGATGCAGGAGTCGTGAACTTGCTACGGTCCAGTGACATCAGGCGAGAAAGACTCAAGAGGAGCCATATCACGAATGAGAGGCGAGTTTTCAACGTAGCCATGGTCATCCACTCGCAATGAGCGTATTGACCATCCACAAAAGCTGCCTCAGCGTGTTCTCGGCCCAGACATGTGAGGCAATGATCATGTCCATCCAAAGAGGTGAGGAAACTCCAGCACCAAGAAACGCACGGTCAGATCGACATTCCGGAGAACGTTTTCACCAACCGTGGAAAAATCTGCTCTTTCTCCTTGATTGCCAGGGAAGACCTTAGGCGGCAACTCCGTGCACTCAGAGGTCTTTGTTCGCTAGAATGCAATATGACTGGCACAGCCGGCCTTGAAAAAGGCCACCAGCCTGCAGGATCAGCTCACAGCCACCCAGTGAACGCTGTCAGACGAGCAGAGTAGAAGATCGCAGGAACTCTTTTGAATAAGGAATGCTCCTTTCCAACGTCTCCAATCACAAGTCGAAGGGGTCTCCAGCTCAGAACGGCATAGGCTCTGAAGCGAAAAGCTGCATGTGAACTGCGCTGAGCGCAATCAAGTGCACGCCAATATTCATTGGCCTTTTGTATAAAGCTCAAAGGTAATTGGTCTCTCTGACGAGTTCCCATATGTAACGTTGAAGTGATTCGACTGAAAGGGTTGATTTTGATCAATACAGCCTTGGTAAGTCAAAGAGACATGCTTCAGAAAGATGAGTTGACATGTTGTTGTGTTGTAGTGTGGACCAGCGTACAAACGTCATCAGCTGTGTGACTGTGCATGACTCCCAGGACTCAGACTCCTCCACCAGCACCCCCCTTACCCCCAAATGCCTTCCCAACTTTGTTGAGAACAACGCAAACTCCAAGTCTCTAGCTGTGGTCAATCCGTCAGTGAAAACACAGCACTGGGAGGGAACATCAGGAGGTCAGTGAGATCATTCTGACTTCTAATCATCAAAATATTATTACAGTTTACAGAAAACCTTGATGACCTTATGTTGTGATTGGTTCACCACTTTACATGTGAAATGAGTAAAAACATGTTGTTAAGAATTGAATAGACATTGATATATTATACATATGTAAGTGGTCATACGATAATGTCTTGGTTGTACAGATTCAACCATTTAAGATCTTTTTTCTGTATTTGTAGAGCAAAGTACTAATAGCTCTGGGAAATCAAAGAAAGGAGCAGTCTCACAGTCCAGCGACCGGCATCAGAGAGTGGCATCGAACAGATCTCAGCCTCTCAACCTGAGCCAGGTACATCTGTACTAGTGATTAAAGACCACGTGGCATCACAATTCAAATTTGTGGGTTTTAGTCAATGTCTTGTGTTTTTTTGAGGTCAAGATTTGGGGTCTGTGGGTGTGTGTGTGTGTGTGTTTTTTATTTTTTTAAGAAATTCAGTAAGGATGCATTGATTCAATAAATAAAAGGTGTCAGTAAAGAAATTAATAATGTTACAAAAGATTTCTATTTCAAAAATAAAATTAAATTAAATTTAATTCATCAAAGAATCCTGAAAAATGCATCATGATTTCAATGAAAATATTAAGCAGCGCAATTAAGATGTGATTATGATCAGGGTTTTTACTGCTCAGTATTTTTGTGAAAATAGTGAGATTTTTTTTATTATTATTTTATGAACAGAAAGTTTAAAAAATATTGTTATTTTAATGTTAATATGAATTTAAGGATTATAAGTCATTGAAGACTTGCTTTGCTTTACTGTTTCTTTTAGTAAATTTCCTTTTAGAAATGTTAGTTATTTTAAACTGTAAGAATATTACATATAATTGCTGGTTTTATTATTTTCTTTATTATAATTGTAACAAAAGAGCAAAAGAGACATAATGATAAAATAATAATAATCTATACAGGTAGTGTATCTGGCCCAGCTTACTGTTAATGGCAAATAAAAAAAAAAAATTTGTGTATTTATTTTTTTATAATTATAAAATAGATTTTTTCCAGCTGAGTAATCAAGTGATTCTTTATGCTTTTGATTCACTCAACAGGCTCAGCAATCAATGATGTCATCGCACGACCGTTCAGGGGGTGGATCCCTGAGACGCCAGCCCACCTACCCCCCTACAGGCCCCTCCCACTCTTACAGGCTTCATGAAGCATCGCTCTTTGGCTCGGCCTCCAGTCTGTACGCGTACCCTGCGTCTGCAGCCCTGGCCTCGGTGTCGCAGGCCGTGGACCAGCTGCACAACTCTGCCAGTTCCTCCTGCTCCACTTCCTCCAGCAGGCACACACGCACCGCCGGCCCGTTCTCGGCCTCTCTGAGCCTCCTGCAGAAGAACAGTGCCATGGGCGTCATGTGTCAGGCTTCAGCTCCATACCAGCAGCAGCAGCAGCTGTCCACACCGTCCTACCAGCGGTCTGCAGCATTTCCCCTCAGTCAGAGGAAACTTAACCAGTACCCGTACCTGTGAGGAGCAGCCATCTGAACGTGAAAACACTAGGAAGGTGTCATGGATCTTCACGTGGAAATGCCATTTTATCCTTGCATTTTTTTTTTAGTCTTATATTCATTTCAGTGCAGCACTTCTTGCATTTTAGATCATAAACTCCAAACTTTGAGCTGTTTCTCAAAAATATCACCTGCAGAGAAGCCTCTGGATGTCCAAAAAAACACATCACCTTAAAACACATCAAGGCTTTTGTTTAAGCAGGAAAAGAAACATGGCTGTTCAGAATAGCATACTATAATACTGTTCTTGCTATTTTTTCCAAAGTGACTTACAAATGAGAAAGTTATTTATACTGACGGTATAACATTATACCAGAATTATATATCCCACAATGCAACATGCAACAAAGTAAGATTTATTTTAAAACAGTGTATTAGTTAAACGTGAAACATTTATTATTATTATTATTCTTATTACCACTACTACTACATAATCTGCTTATGCTTTTGGGTGAAAACAATATTCTTTTTATTAAGATTTAAATTTTATTAAGATTAAGATTTAGGTTTCTTTACGACTAAGCACCCTTTCCTCCAAATAATTATTAATGCCATAATGCAAAAATCTCATTCTTATTAATTTTAAGGTTAAATAATTGCATATTATATGTATTGTTCATGTAAGTGGTTTTAAAAACAGTTTAAATCAAAACTAATTCTATTAGGATGTATTATAATTATTTTATTATTATTTATAATTAAATTTTTCTTATTTTTTTTACTTGGAAATCTGCTTGCATACTGTATAGAAATTGCAAAACAATATTTTCCTCTACAGAACTCAATATGACTATGGTTTGGTCACATGACATCAGTGTGGCATACTATTGTTTACATTTTTTTATCATTGCATAATGAATTAAAGTGCAGTACGGAGAATGCAGTATATACTGCCCAGTAATCAGTGTGCTAGTATTCTATTCTGAACAGAGCCCATGTTGAACTGTCTGAAAATGTTAATGATGTTTAAAATAGGCCACTTTTTTAAATCATGGTTGAATTTACAGTTGGTACGGAAATTATTCTGGCCACCTTAAGTGTTTCACTTTTTTTTATTTTGCAGCCATTTGCTAAAATCATTTAAGTTATTTTTTTTCTCATTAATGTACACACAGCACTCCATATTGACAGAAAAACACAGAATTGTTGACAATTGACCTTTCGCAAAAGCCACGCCCCCCTTAGTTACTGTTGCTAGCCTGTCAAGCT
>JAUCMT010000054.1:15729028-15749380 GCA_032357475.1 Enteromius thamalakanensis
CAGTTATTCGTTCATTCATTCATTCTGTCAGTTTTTCATTTATTCATTTCTTGATTCAGTTTTCTTCTACTGCCATCGTGTGTTGAAAAATATGCACTTAAAAGCCTTACATGACAGCACTTGAATTGCAATAAAAGCATCTCCAGATGAAACATTTACACAACTGTAAAACAATAAAAACAAAATGTAATAATAATAAACTTCATATTTAAATTGACAAAAAACATTATTATTATTATTATGAACATTGCTGTTTTATTAAATTTAACAAAAGAGTATTAAAAAAACAAGCGTGTAAACTTTTGTTAGTGTTAATTTTTATAAGTTCAACTATTATTTTATTTGAAATAGTTCGTTCAAATTAGTACTGAATAAAAACATAACATGCATTTGGTATAATCACTTTTGCTTTGGTAAAAATAATCAACAGTGTTCAGATAATTTTTTTTTCTCACTGAATTAACACAGATCCTACATAAAAAGAAATCAAAAGACTGTAGTGAAACATCTATGCTTTGTAGGTGATAGTAATTTTTTTCCCTTTTTAGCACGTGATCTGAAACTATAATAGTGTTTTAGCACCATCTGCTGTTTGCATGGACCGCATTTCTTCTTCTCTTCCTCAGAATCAATCAACAAAGGAATGGAACTGTAATGGACAAAAACAGAGAAACAAAAATGTACAAATCTATATAAATACATATATAACAGAAACATATTGCTTAGTTATTGTCACTGGTGGGCATGTCTTAATTAAACTGAACTCGCCCCTGCTGCTCAGCCTCTTTTTCCAACAGTTGTTTATCTTCAGTTGATTTATTGATTGTGAAATATAAATCACTATGTGAATGTAAGACAATAACCCAAACACATATGCTCATTCATTATAAGCAGAATGAACAAGCTTACCTGCAATTTGGAAGTTTTCGATTTTCAAAAAACTTCATTATGCTTGTTTTCACATGGGGACCTAAAAGTGCCCCCACAAGGTCTCCCCATAACATGATTGCACATACACAACCTGAACCTGAACTCACAGACTGTAAAGACATGCAATATTCCTGATGAGAGATTCAGAGCCAGACTGAACATGCGTCTGGATGATGTTTCTGTAGTCATTTTGAGCTTGATATATACTCAAAAAAAACATTTGGTCTTGATTTAAACTTAATGTTATTCAATTACATGTAGAATTTCCATGTATTTCGATTACACAACTTTTCCATAAAAAAATCTAATAAACTTAATGTGATTCAAATGCATCAGTCATGTGTGAATAAAACTGAAAAGTCTCCACACTGCTCAGTGTTCATGTGTTTCTACACTACAGAGAGTTCAAGAATTGAAGCAGTGTTAATGAGATAATTCTGTGATGATTGTGTGTTAATGATGAACAGCTGCTGTTATCACCGAAGCACAATCACTGAAGAAAAGACAAACACAAGAACTACAACTGACTTCAGACACAGATCAGACTTCAAACAGCATCAGACTGACTTTATTTCTGTCAGACTTCTAGAGAAGCTCTAACTAACAGAGGTTTAGATGTTTTATTGTTTCACTTGAAATCACCATCAAAGAGACCAGTGTTTCCTTTTGTTGGGCTCTTCACTGACGTTGTTTTAATTATATGAAACACTCTTAACAACAGAAAAGTCAATAAAGGTACAATTTTAAGCTGATCAACCAATTATTTTGTAAGAGTTAGTATATCTATTTATACAGTAAATGTCGTGCTGGAGCAGTATAGAGAGTTATTAATTTCAAATCAAGTAATGTTATATGCTTTCATTTTTAATTCAAACAGTGAAAAAATAATCTTGTGCACAAAATGTTTTCATCTGCAGCAAGCTAAAGATCAGAGACTTCAAGAATCTGAGATTCATGAATCTCAACAATGGTGACAGGCAACAAAAATACATTAAGTTGCAATCAGTGGCGATTTCTTTAAGACTGCAAAGGAAGCTAGCTTCCCCTATAATGTCACAAAATTAATGGTCAAATTAAATACTATTGTATTAACATTTTATTGACTAAAAATGCGTTAGAAAACGTTCATCTCAAAGACGAGTTCATTCAGAATCAGTTAGATATAGGAGGTCGGCTGACTGACGTTTTTTTTCGATGCTTTGAAACTGTCATTGGAGACGGTTGTATAGACGGTCATTGGATAAACGCTGCAATTATGTCCTGCCCATGGACGCTCAGTGTCTCTGGGGGTGAATGAGGAGCAAACGAGGAGTGGGCGGGCCTGGACTCCGAGCTTCTGCGTGATGATTGGAGGGTCCGTCGAAAGATTGACTGACAGCGATTTTGTACTATAAGGAATCGCTGAAGCTATTCGCGCTCAGTCCCATCGCGGATTTCTCAAGATCAGTCGAAATAAAAACTGCTGCAACCTATTTCTTTATATTTGCTTGGCGAAATTGCTTGATGTTCATCATTCATTTCACACAAATATAGACAATTTAGGATGTAGGATGAAAATGAGCTTCCCCTATTTGACAGACCAGTAGCCGCCACTGGTTGCAATGCATTCTGGGTACTATCTTAGTATTAGACTGTCCCATATATCCCAGCATGCATTGCAGCATGAATAAATAATGACGCTTAACTGTCTCATATTTCATTTTATTCTTATTGTTTTTAATGTTTGCTGTTCTTCTTGTGATTTTTTGTGATTTTCAGAGATTTATCTGAATATTTTTTTTTGATTGTCACCACTGTTGAGAGTCCTACACTGATTCTTCATGTCTGAAGTGTGTAGTGTCTGCTGATGATGTGGAACAGGCATTTCAGTGTTGTAATGTGTTTCCTAAATCTAAGAGCCAAACTGCTCAATTGTTGGATCCAATGTTTCTGAATACATGAACAATCCATTTAATAACATTACGTAAATAATACAATAATGATGTATGAATAGTTGATTACCAATCCATATTGATTTAGGTCTCTTGGTATTAGTAATGTGTATCACACACATAATGTTAGAACCCATAGAAGAACACATTTAGGGTGAAGAGCCCAACAAAAGGAAACACTGGTCTCTTTGATGGTGATTTAAAATTAAACAATAAAACATCTAAAGCTATGTTAGTTGGAGCTTCTCTAGAAATCTGACAGAAATAAAGTCAGTCTGATGCTGTTTGTGGAGTTATTTAATCAGATCTTGAGAGATATAGGCCCGGTTTCACAAACGGGGCTTAATTTAACTAATGCCTAGTCCTGGCTTAAGCTAAGATATTTAAGCAACTTTTACAAAAATGCCTTATAAGAAAATATGTAAATAGATGTTTTGATTTATAAGAGCAAGATATTTTTATCTGAGACAGCTCAAACATGCAATTTAGTCTGGGACTAGCTTAAGCCTTGTGAAACTGGGGGATAATTTATAACACACAATTATGGCTTTACATCATGCAATTTTGACGAAATATCTCACAATTTATGAGAAAGAAAACTGAACTCTAAAATTGCAATTGTGAGAAAAAGATCAAAAATCTGACCTTTTTTATATTTGTACAGTTGTAGAAATGGGCTTTCATAACAACTAAACATAACATTTAAACTTTTATAACTTCATGACATTTTCAGAGATGTTTAATGAAGTATCAATGCTGTCTGAGATACTCAGGAGAAATAAAAATAAGGTTTTTAGCATTGATGCCATAGATTAAAAGAACCATTTTTGGTTCCTCAAAGAACCCTTTTTTTTTACTTAAAAATCATTTTTCTGTGTGTGTGTAAATAACATTTTAAAGGGATACTCCACCCCAAAATGAATATTTTGTCATTAATTCAGAACCGTTACTGTAGCACCATTTTAGATAGCGTCTACTGGGCACACTGTACTCTGTTCTGTGCCCCAACAAGACGCTATTTGCATCCAAAATGGTGCTTTGGTAACAGTATGGTTCCAAATTGTTAGATAAAGTCATACGAATAAGTATTCTTGATGTTTCATAACGTTACGGTTGAACCACTGATGGCAGATGGAGTATTCTAATGATGTCTTTCATACTTTTCTGGACCTTAACAGTGTTCATTACTTGTCAGTCAAGGGGACTGTCACAAGTCTCCTGGTTTGCATCTAAAATATGAAGGCGAATTAAGCTTTCACTGGTTCGGAATGATATGTGGCAAGTGATCAATGACAGAAATTTCATTTTGGGGTGAAGTACCCCTTTAATAATCTAAGGAACTTTTATCCATGATAAAGAACCTTTTTGTCCAATGGAAAGATCTCATAAATGTTCTTCACTGAACCACTGATGCAAATAAAGAACCTTTATTTTAAAGAACGTAAACCTAAAAGTAATGTTGATATTGGCACAGATTTTTTGAAGAATTTGACTGAATTCGGTATATATATCGTATTGAGATCTTGGGTAAGAGTCTCTAATTTCTGTCTTTGAGAAGCAATTAATATTAGTTTCATGTATGATTTCCCTGCTATTGCTTGTTCTTTCAAAGCTCAGAAGACTTAAAGGGGTCATCCGGTGCCGCATGCACTTTTACAAGCTGTTTGGACTGAAATGTGTTGGGAGTGTGTGTACACAACCACCCTACAATGATAAAGATCCACCAGTTGTTTTCTTTTAATGTAATAAAAATAAGTTGCCCCTTCTGAAATCAAGCCATTCTCAAATGCATTTTGGGGTGGCGTCACAGCGACAGAGGCCACTACCACAATAGTTGATTGACAGCAGCGTGTCACACAGACTGAACTGGTGTTTTACCTCAGACCCGCCCTGAGTGAGCCGTCATCAGACGGAGACACAGAGACAAACAAGACTTCTTAGATTGAGGGGTTTCGTATTATTCATTTACTCCCGACATCTGACTCCTTTAATACTCAAGGTTAGAGGTTTATTAACCTTAAGTATGAGCATAAACCACCAATAATACAGCCTCTACCACAACTGACAGTGACTGTGCTAGATGTATTTAGGGGGAAACCATGAATCAACTAACATTACAGATTTCCAGAGCTGCAAAGAGAACATTCAATAGCTAGAACGCGAATAACAAGTTGAGTATAAAGAACAGGATGTCCAACTGAGGGGCAGAGATCCAGGACTGGAAGATTGATGTAATCTTCAGAGAAAGACTGCAAACAAAAGAAACACTGAATGCCTTCTGAAGTGCCCAGGTACTGCGGCATAAAAGAAGAGAAAGAGGAAAGCAATCTCTGGTCATTAATTGAATTGATTTGTTAACGGTGGTACCAACATGTCTAAATGCAGTTTTGAGGTGTGACTAGAATGAGAAGCGCTTTAAGCTTAATAATTACTATTGACTCTGAGGAGAAACACAGATTTATAGTGTATTCATCTCAGTTTGTCAGAATAAAGACACAAACAGCCCAATAAAGAGATCAGAAAAGTAGTCAATTCAGCATGTGAAACACAAACCGTGAGAGCCAATGAAAATCTGGAATGTTTTTATACTTATTAAAAGGAAATTATCACTTAATATAGGCTACATTTAAAAAGTAATATTAATAATACAATTGAAACAAAAATTAAAATATATAAATAATACATTATATTTAATATAGAACTATAAAACATATAGTAATTAATTTAAATTATAATAACAACAATAGCTTAATTGTTACTATTACATACAGTAAATAAAGAAAATAATTATAATGATAAATAAAAGAAAAAAAATAAAAATAAAATATAATAAATTCAATCAAGTATTCAGACAATAATAAAAAAACTAAAATGTTATTAAATTATATTAATTATATATATATATATATATAAACATTAAATATTTCTTAATTTAAATAAAAATAATTAAAAAATATATTTCTTATCAATACTTTCAATAATCAGTTAAGCTTAGTAATCAATATTGATTATATAGAAATATTAAATATTTTAAATATAATACTTAATTTAAAAATACTTAATTTAAATATAAAAACTATTTAATAATTTAAATAATAATTCTTGTTAATACTTTTAATGATGAGAATGGCATTTGATTAAATAATAAAATATATTAGATAAATACCAAATCATATTAAATAATAAATTAATAAAAATATATTGCTATATTGATGATAATAATAGGTTTAATTTTAATAAAATATTTGTATACATTTTACTGTGGAAATAAACAAAATTCTAAGGATTTTGAACATTTTAAAATGAAGAAAAGTTATTGAATGGGACGCATTACAGATTCTGTAGGTCACTAGTCAGTATTCAAATAATCACACTTGTCACTGTTGATTGCAACACAAAAGGTTTTCCCTGCTTCCATTAAAGCACAAGATGCTCTCTGGAAGATCTGCTATCATGCTGGAGAAGACCATCATCAGGTTTTACTTTAAGCTCAAGTGTTGCTGTCATTAAAGCTGTCGTATCAATTCAAAATCGAATAAAAGAAAATAAAGCGGAAACATTTTCAACTGCACTGCCCTGTACATTTCCCGTCCAGTTCTCCAGTACAGTGGACATCACGAGTCTGTCCGATCTGATCAATGTGAGCGTTACGATAAGTGGACCTGGATGAGTCATACTGTGCTTTAAAGTACAGCCTGTCCTCCTCCTGTTGTTTCAGAATATCTAGCTGTTATCTGAGATCCAAGGCCAGATTTTGTTCAGCCGAAATCAAACATCGGAAACAGAAGCTCTCTCCATCTCTACATCTGTAATTAGCGTTCAAGTCATTCCCCGCACATAGTAATCGTTGTCAAAAAGCTTGCTTCTGTGTGTGAAAAGAGACTCGGCAGATCACGCTTTGGAGCCAAAGCCAAATATTTCAAAAAAACCTCTCAGCTTAATCTGATTAAAGCTCGTATCCAGAACAAGCACATCAAAACAAATCAGTTTTACATGTTCCATAAGCCCTGACAGATCAGAAAGCTGACTAATGAGGACTGATATCCCATCTCTCCCTTCAGCACGCCACTCCTATTAAAAACAACGAGGTCTATAATTCCTGGAGCTATGTGTTTGCATTGTCATCCATCTATATACTTTGGCTTTGAAACGTGATTCATCATGACGCAGCCAATCAGCAGAACCGTGAATAGTGACTAATCACTCTGTATGACAAGCGAGTTATTAGACTTCAATTTAAAACCATAAATTGTTGCTTAAAATAAACAACATAAACCGATACAAAATAAAATAGGCTATGAAAAATAACATAACATCATTGTGCAGCCAAGTTGTGAGTCAATCGCTTGAGTTGTAAATGGTGACTAATCACTTTGGGGTGCGTATCCCAAAAACAACTGTGGTCACAGGGTCCGCCCGTCGTTAGACTCGTTACCATTAGAGTTCAACAGAAATGAGTTAGCTAACAGTGCTTTTGGGAAACGCGGCTAAACAGTTGTTAGAGTATTACAGCTAACTTAAACTATAACAATACATTTTGGGACTAAAAAAATTAAAATGAAACATTTTATTAAATAATTTTCAATAATATTTTTTTTATTTTACTTAAATATAAAATCCCTTAAACATATTTTATTTATATTATTTATTTGTATTATTATTTATTTATTTTATTTTATTTTATTAAGTTTTTTTTAAATGAAACTTAAATAATTATATAGATATATTTAAATAAAACTAATATAAATTACACAAAAAAACACAAACTAAAATGAGTAGAAAAATATATTATATTCTAAATTATTTATGAAATATAGAATTGTTTATTGACCGATTTTAAGAAACTCCAAAACAGAATCTGGCACTGATGAAATATCTACAGGATACTAAAAATAATGAAATATTTAAATTCTGGGGGGGGGGAATACAAATAAGAAAATTGTGTTCGAATACACAGCTACTTTTGAACTGCCACCATTGGAGACGTTTTTAATGACTATTTTATATAAAAAAAAAAATTGATACATTCAAATTTAATGGGGTCCAGTGTTATAATTGGAGTCCAATGTTCCTGAAAATATCATAATTTGTGTTTTGCATTAAACCGAGTTGAGCAATTACAAAATGAGAATTTGTAGGTGAACTATCCCTTTGAGTTTGTCAAACGTTGCAGTTACGACGTCCTCCAGCAGGGGCTAATGCCCTCCTGCTCTGGTTAATTCTTGAAATTATGATTAAATTGTACATTAACCGAAGTTCAGCGAATCAATATTACAGCTATGAATGACACATCTTAAAGCGCCTGAAAGCAAACCCCTCATGTCTTGATTCCAGCGGCTGTTCTCCTTCTGTCTGTCCGGCGCTTTCAACAGCTCATTAAACCATTTACCTGAGAGGCAGGCTTACACTGAAATGCATCTCGCGCTGAAAACAGACACCGAGGCTGACACAATCAGATGGACTGCCAGATGGATTGTGTTGGTACATGGCTCACATCTTTCCATATTAGCTGATGTCTCCGGCTAACTTGCGGCAGACGAGCTTTACAGGTTTCGCACATCTGTTGTTTCTCGGCTTGGCTGCTGACCAAACATCATCCTGTGTTCCGCCTTTACCATACAAATACTAATTTATCCATGCGGATCTGATTATACTAATATAGACGCTCAGTTCACGAGCAGGTCATCCGTCATGAGACGAACAACAGCTATTTTGCTGCTTAATACTTTGCCAATTGAAAAGGCAACTATTGTTTTCCTGTTATGATCTTCCCGAGCCTTGTTATTCCCAACACTCGAGTCTTCCAGACCATGTGAATCCTGGCCTGCATTAACACAACAGTCTTTGCATTGCAAATGAATGGGCTTCGGGCTGCTCTGGGCTTTAACATCCACACCAGGATCTATACATTTCCATACAGAACGTCGCTGAGACATCTACTGCTTATAAAAAAGCAATAGAGAGGTTAATAAATCGACAGTCTCCAACAGCATACCTGTAAACCCATTAAAAGTGAAATGCATTATTAGTCTACGTGCCGCCGCCGGTCTTTGTTCCAGATGGTGTGGCGGCGAGCTTAACATGCTGCCAATATCTCAGCTCATTGGTGCAAAATTAAGGCTCACTTAATATGTTTAACATTTACAGTAACATAATGCATAACTTAATGCATAAGGCAGAAATCAACAAAATGCATATTATCCATATAATTGTACATGTATTTACAGTAATAATCTATTAGACAATAAATACTTAATATCAAATTATTCATCTATTCTGTCACATTTCTTTAATGTTTTATTATTAGCGTATATTATAATTTATTATTATTACAATTTATAATTAGTCACTTTTTGGTGTTAATGCAATGGTACTAAATTATATTATTAGATGTATTTATGAGCGATTGACAATTATGCATCGTTGTTCATAGAATTAGTATTATTAGTAACCACATTTTTTTATTCACATGTATTTATGCAAATAAGTACTTATTGCACATTTATTGTTTATATTTAAGCAACAACAGAAATTTTATTATTATTATTAGTACATTCCTATTAGTAATCAAATTTCAGTGTTGTAAGATCCATATTAAAATTGTTTTGGATAACATGGCATAATTATTATTTCATAGAGCTGTATAATTGCTGCTTATAGTATTATTAGTAGGTATTGTTTTATTAATATCCATATTTCAGTACTGATGTAAGCGTATTTGCATAAACAGTAAGTAACATTATTAAACATGTACTGTACACAGTGCATAGTTATATTTGAAAGCCGTTAACAATTATTTATTTTTGTTCATAGCTATTGTTTTAGTGTTCGTGTAAGTTTATTTATTTAAATAAGGACTAAAATATTACTGGACAATGCATACTTATTGCATGACTATTTTGTGGAACTGTTTGCAATCATGCATTGTTGCTCATAGTGTTGTTGTTGTTATTAAAATGAGCCACAATTCAGTGTTCATATCATGTTGTACTGACATTATAAAACTGAGCAGTGCTAATGAACAGTGTGTACTTTGTGGAGCTGTACATACTGTAGTACTTCACTACAGCAACAATAACAAGCAGCATGTGCAACATGGCCACTGCATTATAATCCACCACATATAAAATGGGAAATGTGAACCTGGACCACAAAACCAGTCATAAGTAGCTTGGGTGTATCAGCAATAGACATCAAAACCAAAAAAAAAAGGGTCAAAATTATTCATTTTTCTGTTATGCCAAAAATTACTAGGATATTAAGATCATATCCATTTAGACATTTATTTGATTTCTAACCACAAATATATCAAAACTTTATTTTTCATCATATGCATTGCTAATAACGTGATTTTTTCATTATTTTGCACCTTTAGGTTTTCAGATAATTGTATCACTGCCAAATGTGTCCTATCCTAACAAACCATACATCAATGTAGAGATTATTTATTCAGCCTGCATGTGGTGTATAAATCTCAATCTAATAAAATGAACGGGTTTTTGTGTAAATATGCCTATTAACCTAAAGAAAACGCACACAGGCCTTGTGATTGTGCTCACACACGTGATATAAAACAGCGTTTGTTTACCTGCTCCGGCCCTTGGAAGCAGATTCGACACTGAGGTGTCCTCATGCCGCTGCCCGTGCTGCTGGTGAGGCTGACCGCGTCCAGGCCCGCCTGCAGTTTGGGGTCTTTCTCTTCAAACGCCAGACTCCTGGGCCTGGGATCGCTCCCGTAGTATTCTTCCTCGTCGTCGCGGCTGGAGCAGTCAACGAAGGGCGGCCATCCGCAGCCGCCCATCCCGAGCCCCCTCATGCTGCTGCTGGGTCGCCCGCTTGGCTCTGCGTCACTGTCGGAGCGTCTAGAACCGGATCGCATAAAAACCAGCACCTTCAGTTCGTTAAAAAACATGCGGATCCGGTTCTTGAACATGTTTGACTACATGTGTATGTCGTATGGCTAAAGTGAATATTTTTAATTGTTTACGAAAGGAGTATTGATTTTTAAATAAATTAATATTATTATACTTGATAATTATTAGCGTTGTTATTTGTATACAACGTTAGTATTTTTATACATTATTGTTGTTTGAATTAGTAATATTTTTATGTTTATTGATCCCGTTGGGCCTATTATTAATATTTCATTCGGCAGAAACGCAGTTGCTACCCTGAAGTCTCAGAGGAAAGTGTCCAAACCAAAGGTAATTGGTCAGAAAATCTCCAGGCTTGTTATTTTCCGTCTGATGGCATGTATGTGTTGTTTCTCTGATACAATCATCATTGGACGCGAGGGTGACAATAATAAGCCTAAGGTATTGCAATGAATAGCCAGAAATGCATTGTTCCAGGTCTAAAGCGATGCAATTTTCATAAACTCCCAGCAATCCACCGCCTGGACGCACGGATGAGAGACAGGGAAGATGCAAAATGGCATTTCAGAGCATCGTCGGGGGATCCTTCAGCATAAAAACATAATCCAAAAGAGCTGGAAGTTGGATTCGGGCGCGATCCTATAGTTTTGTTTATTGTTCATCAGAGGCGTCATGACGAAGCTTTCACATCATTTCCTTGTGGATCTTCCCATCGACATATTCCGACGCCACCTCCCATCCCAAACGCAGAGTTTAGAACAATCCATTAGGTTGGTGCTTTAAAAACAGCAATAACGACGGCGGGATTGGCTGAAGAGCTGGGGGAAAATGCCAGCATCTTGTCTCCATTTGAAGTTCACCACCATCCCCCTCCCGGCCCGATATGGTTCCTCGCCACGTTCAAAGGAAGATGGAGCTTCCAGAAGGGAAAAATAAAAGGCACCGTGCTTTAGGTTCGCCTATTTTCCTTCTTCGCAGGGTGTGATGGTCGGTCGGAGCGGCTGATGCTGTGGATCGTAATGTGATGGGGATGCTGATGCTGCTCCCCTCTGATTCATCCTCGAAATGGACGTTCTGCCGTGCGCATCAACACACGGCCCTTGTTTCCAAGGCGCGCTCTCGCCCAATCAAAATGATTCATTTACAAACGTCTCGCTGCCGTGCGCGCTCCTGCTCCATTCTCCTTTGGGAGATTCCAAGTATATGCTGGATTTTGCCGGGCGCCGCTGTCCAAGGTGCTGATCTCTCGTCGTGACGTTTCCCCTGCGTGTCAGTGTCACGCGGCGGGAAATATAAACGTGACCCTGGACCACAAAACCAGTCATGAGAGGCACAGGTCTATTTGTAGCATTGGCCAACAATGCATGGGTCAATTATATATTTTCCTTTTATGCCAAAAACCATTAGGATATTAAGAGCATGTTCAGTGAAGATAAGTTTCCTACTGCTGCGTTTTTGTGATTAGTAATATAGATTGCCAAGAACTTCATTTGGACAACTTTAAGGGGAGACAGTACAGGCAATAACACTGTTTTGACTGTTTGACATCGGTCAACTTTGAGATTTTGGCCATTTTGGACTAGTGGAAAGGAAACATCCAAAACATACTGTTAGGTGTTTCTTTTATAGCACTTGTTTGAACATGTAATTGTACCAATAGAATTAAATTACAATATATATATTTTAAAGGCTGTTTTCTCTCCTACACTGAGCCATAAACCTGTAGTGCTTACATCTTAAACCCTACATTTTTATTCCCATCTACACGCTTAAAAATGAAGGTAGAAATAAGTAAAAGGTCAAAATAAATGTCATAGGAATTTTTTGTCTAAAAAAAAAATGCTAAAAAAGAGATAGAACCAAAAATGGTTGTGGGATTGCTGTGGAGAACACACACACACACACACACATATATATACATTGTTTTTGTCTATAAGTATTTTATGAATTATCGGGAGACAAAAAATGAGATTCCCTCTGCAAACACATTCGACTCTTATATATAAAAAAACTTTATAAATGAACAAGAATTTCAAAATCGTTCCAGTGTTCAGACTCTTTGTACTAGAAATGAATGCAAATTAGCACATATTTAATTGAATTATGCATCATTTGCTTAAACTTAACATTTTAGAAAACTTATGATACATTTTTTTTTTTTTTGCAAATATCAACTGTAATCAATCAGCTGTGTAAATCAATAGCTAGTAGTGTGTTTAGTTGTTCACCTGCAGTGTCTTGATTTTCTCAATATTTAATTTTTTTTTTGCACCCTCAGATAGTATATTAGTCAAATATTGTCTTAAGCTAATAAACCATACATCTAGAAATCTTATTCAAAGAACTGACCCTTCTGACTGGTTTTGTGGTCCGGGGTCACAATTGAGCTTTAAGGGTCAGTTCAGCTATGCAGCACCTCTTGAACTCTGCAACTCAAAGTAAAAGCATATTTGCGAAGATTAAACCGTATTTTCAAGCTCAGGCAACTTTACATTTTGTCTATTAAAAATGTGATGTTCTGCATAACAGGACTGACCCGTATAATGACGCAATCATGGCTTTAGCTGATGGGTCAGCACTCTAATGCAGTTTATTGATTGAGATTCTTGTCAATTTCTCCCTTACCAGGGCGGCTCTAAAAATTGATCTTGCACACCCGGCCATTGCATTTATAGCACGCCGTGTTAAGTAGTTAGGACCTGGAAGAATGAAGTGACAATTGTTTCTTTCATTACAGCCCAGCTGATGTACTACTGATACTGCACATTTACAACGGACTCTAAAAGGTACATGCACACTTCATGTTAAAACACCACCACGTTAAATAAAGTTCAAGAAATTGCATTTACTCCAACAAGACATGACAAGTCAGTTCAAAGAAGAACAATACAAAACCCATGATGACAAAAAGAAAACAATTTGATAAAATGATTGAATCCAATGTTTGGTCATAATACAGAACAATGAGACAAGCACCTTTTTTTTTGGCTGGTTGGTCATTTTTGACCAGGAAATCACTGGGAAAAAGTACTAATGTATGACATTTTGGGAACGCTGTTAGACTGTGGGCTTAGTAAGTTTTAGTCCAATACAATAACATTAAGTAGCATTATTTGGGGGGAATAAATCATCTCGGAGGTATATAACATGATTCACCCCCAAAAAAGTGATTTGCTCACCCTTCCAGAACCCTATGACTTTCTTTCTTCTGTAGAACACACAATACTTTCTGATGGTATTGTACAGAAACAAACTCTTACGTAACTTTGATCAATCCTCTGCTGTTATAATGGACGGTGAGTCAGATCCTAGTTGGCACTGAGCTGTCAAAAACAATCCTCTCTGGTAGTAAAGATCAATGTCCAACAAATCATTACACACATATTGTTGATTTATTGTTATGGCATGACTGTACTCTACAAAGGCATATAGTGTGTCAGTTCTACACATCAATAATTGAACTTTTGCAAAGTGATTCAGAAAACTTGAAAACATTTCTATGATAATGTTTTAATCCCTTACTCTGAACACTAAACAGACACTGAAGAAACAGTTGAAACCATTAGTAATATACCGAAATAAAGGAGCAATTTGTTGATTTTTTTATTAAATTATAATGAACTATAAATAAATAAATAAAATATAACCATACGAGTCAGAACAGTAAAAACAGTAATACCGTGAAATATTATAATTTAAAATAATCTTTCTATTTGACTATATCAAAAACTATGGTGCATTTTTAGATACACAAGTGTTCAAACGAACAGAATTTATTTAACTTTTTTTTAATTCTGACACTTTTGGTCCATTTAATGAATCCCTGCTAAATAAAAGAATTAATTTTATCTTTAAAAATAATAATAAAAAAGGAATAAAAAAGCACTGACAGAAATCAGCCAATCACATCTAAATTTGATCTATCCAATCAACTTGCGCTTTACACAGATCATTTACATTTGCTTTGATCATCATGTACCCACCTTCATGTCTCTTGAAACTTCTATGACTTTTCTCTGTGGAACACAAACAGTTATTATCATAACATCAAAGCTTCTCTTATACATACAATAAAAACCGCATCGTGATCATCATATAACATCATGTTCAAACAAGATGCTGGAATCCCCTTGCATGCTAAATAAAAAACAATATAACACAACACTAACACAAGCTCTATGACTGACTTTCTTCTATAATGAATTTGTTTCTTACAAACATGCACATTTTCACTCCACTGATAAACTGGAGCGGTGTGGGTTACCGTCATGTTTTTCTCAGCTTTTTGGACTCTCATTCTGACGGCACCCATTCATTGCAGTGGACTGGTGAGCAAGTGACAAATTTCTCCAAATCTGTTCCAACGCTCTGAAAAAAAAAACACCACTGGGGTGCTACCTTTTCAAAAGGTACATATTCATACGTAAAGGGTCCCTTTTGGTACATATTAGTACTTGAAGTGTACATATTTAAAGTGTACTTTTTAAAAAGGTACCGCTCCAGTAACAGCTTTTGTACCTTTATTTTTTGAGAGTGAACGAAGAAACAAACTCCTCTACATCTGGAATGAATCTTCAGCAGATTTTCATTTTTTAGGGCAAACTATTTCTTTAAAAGCTCGAGAGTTTAGAAAACAAAGTGGCTGGCTTCCCAGCTTCGTCCTTTCCAAACAGGACCTCTGATGTTGACTGATTGGACTGTATGGTGTGTTTCCCACAGACAGTCCGGCTGGTCCGTCTTCATTTGCACTAACAACATGCATCTAGTCCGTTCCATTATTTATGCTGCTATTGACCCGCTTGTCTCCCCGTTCTGATGGGAAAGATTACTCTTCCTGTTTGTCCGACTGAATCACAATCAGCTCCATTATCTGTCCTCATCAGACGCATTGGTCTTAGCAGATAACACTTCATAGGTCAGGACGCTTTTTTACATTGCTGATCATCACACTGCATACGTGCACATCTACATTTAGCCCTTTGCTAAGGCTGCTTCTCCAAAATCTCAGACCTTTTGCTATGTTGGTCTCTAGACAGGTGGTCGGACCGGCTTGTGCATATGGACGCTCGTGGAAAGAAGAGAAACTGGCAAATGTCCCAACACGGCGTCCAAGTGTGCTGACAGCTTTTTTTCTGAACGCATCCAAAATCCAGTTGACCGGAAATTCAAGGAAACCAGACACCTTACAGTGCAGTTTAATTACATAAGCAGGCGGCAGCACAGATAAAGAAGAAAAAAGCCTTTAAAGAAGTGAAACGGTATTAAATACAGTAACATTAAAAATAATAGACAAGCTCAAAAGGTGATCCAATTAAGTTTAACGCAGTATTGTATGAGTCTAATTCTTCCATTTGAAATTCAGCTGATGTGTTTATCCATGAAGTGCTTTCAGCTGTGAACCATTCGATCTATTCGTTGTGGCCACTGGCAAAAATTATCGATGCACTGAAGCTCATCACTGCAAATGCGGTGATAACTTTCAAATGAATAGGTCATAAGATGCAGCTCAAAAATTCAACAAGTACAGAATGGCATTATATGAATAATACAGCAGACATTTATTTTATGCTTGCCTTTATAAAAGCAATAGAATTGGGTCGATGGTACGAAGATAGTTGCTCCTAAAGTGCTTAAAGAAATCTGATGTGTTTACAATATAACACATTCTCAGTTATTTTATCGTTCATTTTAATAAATAAAAAAAAATAAAAAATTTATTTTAACCAGTGATTTTCTGACATTTTATACATGTCATTTCTTCTCTTGTCCTTTTAGACATTTTATTTATTTCCATTATAATCCATTTGAGAGGAACTCTACTTTTATTAATAATTTAAACCAGCTTTAATTTTCAGTATTTTAAATGTTATTTTAGGTTTTAGTTAATTTGTCATGTTCGTTTACCATTTTTACTTTTCTGTCCCCAAATATATTCAGCTCGAGGGTTACATAAAGTTGTTATTTTGTATGAACAGTACTATTTTAGCATTTTTTTATACTAGTCAATTTATTAAATGCATTCGTTTTGAATTGTAGCGATTTTCTAGTGATGGTTCATTTGACTCATGTTTTAATATTTTGATCACTTGTATTATTATACATTTTATTTATACAGTTTCATTTGTAATAACTTTTGAACAAACTTTTTCAAATTCCATTATAATTTGTATTGATCTCATATAATTTTTATTTCAGCCAATTATTTAATAGATTTAGCTTTAGTTAACCTGATACATGTTTGAATTGTGAATTAAATACACCATACACAAACCGTTCTACCCTTTTGGACCAGGCTTTGCTTTGCTTTTTTTTATCTAGATGCAGCATTTTGTAGCTGTTGTTCCAGTGGGCACCACTAGGGGGCAGTGCATTTTGAGGTACAAATACACATCCTTAAAACCACCACAATGACTTCACCTATGATAAACAGCACTACACAACCATGAGCGCAGTATAAATCAGCAGACACACAGCTTACTGTTGATGCTGGAAGTTAAAGTGGAGTATTACACAAACCCATCCTTTACCTCTGAGAGACATTATAACAACAAATTTACCCTTGCAGCAACCTAACACAGTGTTTGTCTCTCACTAGGGGAACATTTTGTAAGATAACAGTTTACAGTGGAATATTTTCTCAGACCTAGTATGAATCATTTTACACACTCCTACAATCCTACACAAGTTGCATAATCTAAATATAACAGCCTAGTGTAAATTGTTTACAGGAAAACAAACACCTCATCACTGAATTAAAAGTAAGGAGCTGGAGAAAAAACATATTTTTTTTAGGGTTATCTTCTTTTCACAATGGATTATCGGTTCTGAAAATAAAAATGCAGTACCACGAGTGCGTATTAACTCAATATGAAGCATAACACCTGCTGTTGACTGTGATTTCCAGCAAAAATAATGACTTTGATATTCTAATAGAGTGGCTGTCCACTGATTTCCTCTTTTTTGGGAAAAACAATGCCAATTTAAAAGGATAAAAAGACATGTAAAATAAATGCAAAATAAACAGCTTTTAAAATGCAGAAGAGACACTTCCCATTTCTATTCACGGTGATGTCAAAGGCTGTGTATCCCATCAAGCTCTCTTTAACAAAAGCAGGACAGATTAGACAAGCTGAACACAATGCCCTGGTTCTCAAAAGCCATGAACAAAATAGTGCAAGGTAAAAGAAAATGAGTGTACTCATTCTCAAGTTAGTTTGGATCCTTCTCAGTGAATGGGTGCCGTCAGAATGAGAGCCCAAACAGCTGATAAAAACATTTCTCTCCTAAAAGGAAATGTGTTCAGTGGAAAAGGCAATATTACGAAGAATATGCTGCTCTCATTCTGACGGCACCCATTGACTGCATAACATGATAAATTAATTTATCTTGGCTGGCGAGTACATTTTCAGCAAATCTCCATTTTTGAGGTGAACTACTCCTACTATACTGTTGTTAAATCTCAAGTGTTGAAGCAAAACTAGTTCATAAAAAAAAGAGAATTTTTTTTTACAGGTATTGATCTAAGAATTTTTAATTGGAAAAGTCAGTTTCAAAAAATACAAGGCAAATATAGGGAAAATGGTGCTTTCAGCTCACCGAGTCGGGTACCGCGGCAATAAATAACTACTATAGCACAGACATTGATTTCACCTCTTCAAAATCCATCAGTGAAACACACTCATCATACTATGACCAAGTGAAGCAGAACACATTTAAGCTGTACTGAGTGATGGTTCAGTATTCCCATTTTCTCAATCATGTGGGGCAAAAACTAAAGCAGTTAAGACTGACTTTCAGCCAGTACGTTCCACTATTAATATGAATCAACAAACGAACACAAGAACATGGACATATGCCTGTGCACAAAGGGCATTACAAACCATCTATCCACTACAGTTACAATGTTCAACATTGCAAAAAACGCACACTTTAATAGCAACGTAACACTATTAGCACAAAACAAGAAATAACGATAAGAGCAATGACAAAAACAGAGAGGTTTGGATTCAACTGAAATGGCACAGTATTCAGTGCTAAAATAATGGACCTGATGCCGTTAGTACTTTTTAAAAAAAGCTGGGAAAAAAGCGATGCATGATTGCAAATAATAAAAACCACAAGTTAGTGCATGAGTGCGTGGCTGAGTAAATGGCACACCGAAATTATTTTAACAATCATAATTCATAAGATATTAAAACACAAAATCCATGAGTAATACTAAGCTTCAAAGGAAACAGAGAGCTTAAAAAGTCCAGTGAGAAGAGCGAGACCTGGCCGAGGCGGGAGGATCTCTGTGGTTTAAATAAGGATGGAAAGGAATCTTCAACCCGGTCACGGTAAAGACTATGTACAACAGGAGGGCAGCAGTCCATCGGCAGGGGAAATGCTCCCATTCACATGGCTCAGTTACACAAGTGTTTTTAAATATTCACGCTCTACGTCTAATTCCTAAACTAACATCCCATATCCTGGACTGGTCACCTCATTGAGATGGACTAGCATTGCACAAAACACAGTCGTTTTCATTCAGAGCGGACCTGGATGGGAAATACGTGACAGAGTTTCTCCTTGACTGACTGACACTAAATATTATCATAGTTTAACATTCTGTTACACTGAAACTACAGGGACTGTTCGAGAACTACATACCTGGTTATGTGTACATAAGTGAGCTGACTGTGTCACGAGAAACTGAGGCTATGAACATGCAGACATTGATGGCTTTACATTGCAGATTTTCGGTTTGCATACAGAAAACAGGAAGAGTTTCTCACATCAAGGATGGGGGAAGTGCCGGATCGAGCATCCTATCATACATGATACCACCTCCTGCTGGTTTAAATTAGCCCTCTGCAGACCTTGTGTGGAAAATGGGTCAAATCTATCATTAAAACAGATGTGTTTGCATCTAGTGTGTTCTGAACCGGGTGTGCAGATGAGAGTTTGTTGTGGGGATCAGTGGTCGTGTTCTGCGTTTTATGCTTTAAATGTCTCTTGGTGCACTCCAATCTACCTGTGCAAAAGGGAACTAGAATAGCTGGACTTCACTAAACGTAGTTTAGGACAGATGGTCTGAGAGACTATAAGAATGCACTGGGGTTCGCTCTCGGGTCCTTTTGGTTCCTGTAGCGCATGGCCAGCCAAACACCTAAGATCTGAGAAAAAGGGGAGAAATATTGTTTAGAAACACAATGCTGGAGTATACATAAAAATACAAAAAAAAATGCACTGGTTGACAACTGCTAAAGGGTTACTCCACCCCAAAATGAACATTTTGACTTTACTTACTAACCCCCATGTCATTCCAAGCCCTTAAAAGCTGTGTTCATTTTGACCAACGTGGGTGTAAGTGAATAGTGACAAATTTTCATTTTGAGGTGGATCTTAGATCGACAAACTAAAATAATTATATTTAATAATAATAAAAGTATAATGCAAAATGACATTTCATTACTGTAAAATAATTGTATTTTTATTAGTGGTGGGCCGTTATCGGCGTTAACGCGCTGCGTTAACGCGAGACTCTTATCGCGCGATAATAAAAATATCGCCGTTAATCTATTCACAAAGTTGGGTTGGGAGCTGGGTCTGCATTTCTTCACTGCATTACATGGATT
>JAUCMT010000054.1:15752147-15768919 GCA_032357475.1 Enteromius thamalakanensis
AAAGGCTTACTGGACATGGCCTCCATATAAACATGTGCTTAGACAGAATAACAAGATGAATGATGTTGTCAAATCTATGGGAATTTTGCTGCGCCTCAAGGTAACTACATATTACATCTCCTTTAAACTCATTACAACTACTGTAACGCAGACAAGAAGCACAACTCACATTCTGTTAAGCTTCTAAAATGTATATTACGCATCATTTCCAGGAGCTAAACCGTGACTAGGGTCAATCTACAGTTTAAGGGTTTGTCTGGAATCTATAGATCTCAAAGGGCAGAAGGATAAGGATTGTAGGTCCAGAGAGCAACATGTGTCTCAACATAACCTTACCGAACAGCATTACTGTCCTGGGCAGCACATCACAGGTCAACCGAACAATGTACACACAGTTCCTCCTTAAATGCCAGCATGAGGGGTATGATTATGGAGAACACTGTAAAGCAAAACCAAACCCAACACACCACAGAGTGGTACGAATGATAACAACCCTGACCTTTCCGTTCAAAATCCATATTTAATCAATATTTTTACATTACACTTATAATAAAAGCGGTTCCTGTGGGCAACCTGAGGTGAAACTCCTTTACCTTCAAGGGTTTTAACCTTTGGGTTACTAGCACAGATCTTCAACCACTAGACTACGCCACCCAAAGTCATGTAGCAACACATGTTCTCATTTACAGCTCTGCCTGAGTGCAAAGTCCTTTATTTTTGGCTAAGTGTGACTGTGACACCATGATTTTTAACCCAGTATTGCTGTGAGTCAGAGGCATTATGAAAGTATGATCAGTGACTCTTCTGTATGTATCATAAGAAAGCATGCATATTAACAATCCTTATTTGACAATATCTATCCGTTTTGATATTTCAGATACATACAGGTCCCAGACATATGTATTTGTGTAATTAAAAAACACACTAGACTAGAGAAAACGAGTAATGAAAACAGATTACACAAACATAGGGGCGGTTATGCAACACTGGATGGCATAACATCATTTAAAAGAATAGTCAACGAAACAATTCAAAACAATGTGAACACATTAAATCCATCTTTCTATTCCTTTATGAAAATAAAACTAAAAGGTTTTGTTGAACTAGTGCCGCCTAAGAAGATAAGCAGCTAGCTGATTCATCTACAGATAGCAAGAAAACAAAGACATCACCTATGATCTAACAACAGACACCTTTATATTAAATATAAATACATTCAAATATCAATAACACGCCTTACATTTAGTACAAATTGAGAGATAACGCGAACTAAACGTTTTTAAGTATTTAACGTTATACCGGATTAGCCGCTGCTAACGGGCTAAGTTAGCTGAGCTAAATATTCATGTATGTGTGACTCACCATATAAACTACATTTAGAGAACAGAGGGCGTTTTTCGAGCACGTAAATCCTCCGCAAACCATGTTGACACTTCAGGCATTTACCGGTGAGACGAAATGATGTGCTACAGATGTTGTTTTCGCTGCTGTGAGTAGGCTAGGAGCCGTTCTTCTTCTCTTGTGGTGGTGAGCGGTGGCGATGCCCGAATTACGGGCGAATCGAATCTTTTGAATCTTTTCTATGAATCAATAGAACCAGTTCGCTAAACAGCCCAATCTGAATCGTTCCTAGCTCGTAGTAGGGCCGGTTGCATAAACGTTTTAGACTAGTCTTAAAAGTTACAAGCCATTTTTTTTCTTTAAGGATCAACATGTTTTGGTTACAAAACTTAGATCAGTCTAAGCTGAATCGATTGCTCTATGCTCGTTGGTCAGACACACTAGAGGTTAAGTTTGTGCATCCGGCCCCTCAAGTCAGTGAAACTTTCTCTGTTTAATGCTAATGTGAATTATATTTTGGTTTTAAATAACTATATTTCAGTAACTGAATCACGGCTGAAACAAACTGAACTAATACACATAAACGTAGCATTAACGACTCTTGTTACTAATACTGAAACAGAACATAATAAACAGAAATGTGTTTCTACATACAGAGACGTTACTAGACGTACGTAATGTCAAGGGACTGCGTGATGACGCAAGTAAATAGGTTAGGAATAAAGGAGTCGCTGAATCGCATTACCCGATTCTTTGACAAGAATAGTTCGAAAGAACCGATTCGAGGAAATCGGTTCCCATTTCTATGACTGAACCAGCCGGTGACGCCATAGACCGCAGACCCTCTAGCGGCAGAACTTTTTTTCACGTGCTTTCCTTGTAATACACGCGATTCGACGCTAGGGGAGAGAAGGCCCCAATATCTGCCGTAAAACCTACCGTATGAAAAACATATAACAGCCGGTGTGCCCAAAATATTCATTCAGAAAAAATAAATCATATTCAAAGACAGAAGAAAAACACATAGCTGTCTTGTCTTTCTTAACATTTTTAAATGAAGAAAAATATATTATTTAAATATAATTATTGTTCCTTGTCCTCTCGCATTATCATAATGTGACAAGTTCGCTGTTTGTTATCCAACAGAAGCATGCTCGTTTTATTAAAAAGCATCATAAAGAGATGAAGATCTCTTAGAGACCTGTTCACAAACATGCATGCTTCGTGAAACAGGAGGCAAGTGTTTCACAGCAATATAATAAGATAATAAGACGGTTCTGATTTAATGATTACAGTAAACAGCGAGCCTTCGCTTCTTGTTGACTGATATTTAAACCAGCGCTGAAGTGAAGCTTGCGTGCTACTTAAGCATCATTGGCTGAACAGAGTAGCAACAAACCACGTCACGCTTCAGCCCCGCCCCCTGTCGTCACGGGCGTGTGCGACACAAGATGCTGCATTGAGAGCTGATGATAAATACAGGACGGGCCCACATTCTGAGTCAGACACTATAAATCCCAGAAGACACTATGAAATTGATATTTAGGTAGGTTTTTACATCTCATGCGAAAAAATTCCCATAAATGCCAAATATTACTTATATTAAAAATATTATACTTTGTGGAATTGGATAGGGTAGGCCGAGGCTAATTGTCACACATTTCAGTCCACGATAGGTTTATTTCTGAATGCTAGTTTACGTATAGGTAGATACATTCAAATATTTAGTTTGAAACACTTTATATAATAAGTTACACATATATCACAATTTTTGATCATCATCTGAATAAATAAGCTTTTTACTTGGAACAATATTTTGTGGAAATATAATTATTTGAAAATCTGGAATCTGAGGGTGCAAATAAATATAAATATTAAGTAAATCACATTTAAAGTTGTCCAAATGAAGTCCTGAGCAATGCGTATTACTAGCTAATCAAAAATGACATTTTGATATATTTACTGTAGGAAATTTACAAAATATCTTAATTGAACATAATCTTTAATTAATATAATTAATTATGGAATATAATTTTGAACCACTATATTTTTGGCCATTGCTTTAAACATACCTGTGCTACGTATGACTGGTTTTGTGGTCACATAGGAAATAAAATAAAAAAATAAGATAAGAGATATTATAGATTAAGTTGTTTTTATAATAACATAATAATAACATTTTTAACACTTATATTTTCCCAAATATGAATGTGACGAACTGTCCAAATTATTATTATTTTTTTAATAGGCTACCTATTTCTGACAAACAGCATGTGACAATTAGCCCTTATTAATTCACTTAATTCACCTTATAATCATAATAAGTGGTCATAATAGGAACATCATATTAAAGAGTCTATTAAAACACATGTAAAAAAAATACAACTGAAAAGACAAATCTGAGTATAAATTGATTGTTAATTGTTTATTGTATAATCGGTCCTGACATAACCTTATGAAAAAGGCCTTATCTGACAAACCTCTTTATATCATTGATATCGTTTTTTTATCTCCTGTATCAGTACTGAGGCCTAACCATTGCAGCTATAAATCTAAAAATAAATGAATGTCTTTTTGAAACTGTATTTGCAGTTTGAAACCAAAGTCTTATTATTTTTTTTAACCGTTGCCTTGAATTTACCACAAAATCCTGTTTGCGAGAAAGCAGCCTATGAGATGATGACACTTTTTAAAATCAGGAAGTGAGTTCAGAGAGCGAGAGAAAGAGAGAGGGAGGAAATTCGTGCAAGCAAAACTACTTCTGCTCTTGGCTGCATACCTACACTCTGAACAACGTTCTGCCTCTGTACGTGACATTGACATGAAAGAAGGGGCAGGAAATGCTGATGGGTTACAGGAGAAGCTCCATGCATCTTGAGCAGTCACATTGGTCTAAATATGAATAGCACAAATAAAGTTACATTCTCGACTGCAATTAGAGCTGAGGTCAGAAGACACGAAAGCTTGCAAAACACCATAAACAAATTTCTCAAACAATTGGAGAGGGTTGAGGACCAGCAGCTCAGGACAGGACTAAAGGTTTTCCTCCACAGCATTAAAGGTGAGCCCGTGATGAAATTATTAATATTGTCCCCTAAAACACTGATAGATTTCTGTATATCTTTTTGCAAGGTGTGCTGATGACTTTAGGGTCTTCATGGGTCTAAGACTGACTTGCGCGCCGTTTGAGTTTAACTCAGTGTTGGAGCTATCTACAGCGTCCTCATAAGAAAAAAACAATCGTTCATAAGCTCCTTAAAATGCACGTTTGCGAGGAATTAGGCTTTTGGCTGCAATTGATTGTTCCTTTTTTAATAGTAATATGTTCCTTATCTTCAACTTTGTAATAATGTCGTATTATTAAATGTCCCAGATGCATATTTTAGAAAAGGCAGACCGATAAAAAGGAACATAAATGTTTTAACTCGTGTTAAATTGAATCATACATCCAGCAGACGTCTCCAAAAGCACATTGCTCCTCCATTAGACTGTGACGATGAACTGTTACTACAGTCCGGATGTAGAATCAGAATCATGGATGTTAATTTAAAGAGACCCAGGTTAAAACATTAGCACCATCTTAGAGACATTGTCCCGCTGGCAAGCTTTTGAACACAAAGTGCTGGTCCATTTCCTGTCTGACGCTTTCTTGCTGCCCACGAAAGCCACATCCTCTCCATCTTAGGCACCACCTGTCTATTGAGTGCTACTCTTACACTTAGTATCTAACCTAATTATTTTTAGTATCCACAAGATTACGCTTCGGGTTTTTTTTTTTGAAAAAATAAAAATAAAAATCTGGTATTGATTAAATCTGGTGTCAATCAAGCAGGGCATAAAGTTTGATGATGAACTTTTATACTTTAATGAACCTTTATATACTGTGTTAGCATTAATAATAAGACATTTGCATATTTTAAGGTTTAGAACATATGGTGTCATTGACTGATGCATCTTTAATATGATACTCGTATAATTTACTTCCTCCTCGCACTTCCTCTTGTAAGCGTTTAATGCATCCGTCGCACAAGCCTTTATGAGCATAATCTCACACCAGAACTGAAATTGAAATGCGATGTTTTCAATACTCATTGCACCTACAAACATGCCACAGTTATTCTGGGTGGTCTCTGAGGTATTCTGGTTGCTTGTGATATTCTATAGTCCCTAGATTTTTAACCCATTTTATTGTTTTCCACTTGCAGTAACCAGCATCACTTAGGATGTCTGTGTACAAAGTTGCAGAACAGACCAAAACAAATGGATGCTCTTTGAATATGGTTTATGTAGCCCACATAGTCATATGATGATTTAAATTATGCTTGATGGGAATAAAATGAAAGTAAAGGAAATTGTAAAGGGGAAGTCATTGCTGTTGGCTTCTGAGCATAGGGATTTGAGAGTGGGACTGACACATTTAAATGTTGCTTACTGCAGGGAGCCAAGAGAGTGGGAGACAGGCAGAGTGACAGCGAACTAGGGAAGAAAGAGAAACGGGGAAATATATTTATGAGCGCGAGCTCTCTAAAACAGAGATGTACACTTTAGAAGTTGTATAGTTAGCAGAACAATAAAATACTATACACATATATAACAAACAAGTGCTTTATTTTCTAATGAAAAGTGGCTTTATCTGTGCTTGCCAGGATGTTGCTATGCGGTTAATGAGGTGTTTTGGGAGGTTTCTAGCGTGTTGCTAGACTAGCGTCTTGTGGTTGGTTGCTAGGGTAATGTCTTTCAGAATTTAAGCTATTCATGCCGTTCCAAAAATGCTTGCATTATGTCTTTTCCATGGAATACAAAATCAGACATTTTGAAAAACGTCTCAGTGGGGAGTTTTGGGTGAACTGTCCCTTTAAGAGTCTTTTTGTTCTAAAAAACCTTAACTATAATTCATTAATCAACAAAGAAGCAAATCAATAAAAAGAAAAGAAAATGAGAGGCATTCAAACAAATAAATGTCTTCCTAAATGTTCGGTTGAATTGTGATCTATAAGACACCTGTCTTCATGACTGATAGCAATCAATATATATTATTGATTTGTAAACTCAATACCATGGCCACTAAAAAGGCAACTCCTTTCTCTACAAGATTATTTCTTAGAAATATATATATATGTGTATATATATAGAGATATATTAGTGCTGGACAACAATTAATCATATTCAAAATTAAAGTTTTTGTTTATATAATATGTGTGTGCACTGTGTATATTTTTATATAGCTTGTATATAAACACACACACATATATATTTGAAAAATATTTACATGTATATGTTTATACTTATAAAAATTAATATTATAAATAAATATATTAAATATATAAACATAACATGTTTCTCCTAAATATATACATGCATGTATTTGTATTTATATATACATGATAAATATACAAAGTACACACAGATAATATAAAATCCACACACAGATAATACAAATATTTTGGATGTGATTAATCACAATTAATCGTTGCCCAGCACAATATATAATTTTTTTACTCTCATCCCTACAGAAAAAAAAGGGTCACTAAGGCGATATTTCAAAAGGTACACCTTTATATGTCATATTAGTATCTTTAAGGTACTGTAGATATTAGTTGCTAAGGTGTACATATTAGTATCTAAATGGTACATATTAGTACCTTTTGAATAGGTTCTGCACCAGAGACAGCTTTAGTGTAGTATTTACTCAATTTAATCAAGCCCACTTGACAAACAGATCGTTCAATAAATTTGTCAATAATATTGCATGCCCTCACACAATCACTTACTCATTCATACACACCTTGGCAAGGACAGTGAGTGCACGGAGCAGGGGATAAGATATGGAGATAGCGAATGGGAGCCGGAGACTAGATGGAATCAGTGCATGAAGGAGGCGGAGTTTAGCCTCGGAATACCTTGGTAACAAGCAAGCTCAGTGTCTAGGAAAGAAAAGGTGGGGGGACACGGCGGCTCCTGAAGCACTGTACTGACTGTGACTGTGATATGTGGCACATTGCTGCCTGATACGGCACTGGTGCAAAATTGGCTTGATTGATATGTCAGTCTCGATTAGCTTTGCACGTAACCACATATTTGGGTTTTTCTTGCGCGGTTGACCCTCTTTCCCTGTCAGAACCTCCAAAGCTTTACAGTTTATCTTTATTCCTCAACACATCACCGATTCTCGCTTTTTAAGCAGGAGAGAGTGTGCGAGTGAGAGAAAAGAGAGGGAGAAGGCAAGAGAGGGAGGGAGAGCGAGAGGAGGGGGTAGCAGGCTGTGGAAAGCAGGGGCTGGGAGCTGTCTGGCTGGTGACAAGGGCAGAGAGAGAGAGAGAGAGAGAGAGAGAGAGGGAAGCAGGAGATGGAGAGAGCAGGGTATTCCTGCACGGTGCCGTTCTGCGTGGGTTTGAAGAAGACCTTCCACCAGAGAGATCTGAGGGACCCTTTTCATGATGCGTGACTCGTCTAAACCTTTGGTGCGAGATGCAGCTTCCTCTCCAGTATGAAGCATGATTGTCTTACGTGTCTGCTTTATTGACATCCCGACCGTTTGACGCACCGATCACCGGAGGTGTGATGGATAGATTCTGTGTGGGGACACTGGGATCTCTCTCTGTGGACTTGCCGTGAACGTTTGCACCGATACATGTGGCATGTAGACTGACTCCCCAGTTTGACTCTTCAGTCTGTCAGCATCTCCTGCACACGCCGTGGAGCAGGTTGGTGAAACGATGTGCCTTGATCTGAGGTTAATAGTTCTGCATGTCTCCCAGATGTAATTTTACTCTTTGTCGTCCTTGAAGGAATTTTCAATTTTTCCTGTATTGTCATTTTCGCCTTCGAGTCTGCCTCTTGTTGAACGTAGTCAATGGAATCAGGAGCATGCTTTTCATGCAGGTGTGGAGAGGTGGGCACATGTCTGCATGCTTAAAATAGGTGTGAGAGGACAGCAAAATGAAGAGAATGAACTCTGGGAAGAAACATGAAGGTGTGAAAGAGCACAAAGGACATTAGCTAAATTTTTCCACTCTAGGGAACGAGGTCACGGTTCACTTCTTTTTGACATACTTGCCTGAATCGTCTCTTTCTGTGATTTCTCTCTTCTGCGGAAGGCATCGAACAAGCGAAGAAGCAGATTATTTGACTCTTTGAGATTATTTTCTGTCTTTGGTCTGCCGAGCAATTCTGGACCACATGAACCGAACCGGGACGTCACAGTCAAAAACCACCTACCTTATCTCCCTCACGCTGGTGAAGGTAGAAACCGCTGAGGAGAATGAGTTGGAGAGGTCCAGGCCGGCTGTGGGGGGAGCAGTGTATGATTCAGATGGAGCGAAACATCTCAAGCACGCTGGATCCAATAATGAGGGCCAGGAACGGCAGAAAATGGGTGAGGCCGTTGAGCTGGAAGCTGGAGAATCTGTCAAATTCTCAGTGGAACAGGAAATACTCCAAAGCCCAAGGGAGGACAAGGCACTTTTTGCAGATGGTGCTCATCCCCAAAAATCAATAATCTCTCCCTCCACAGAGAATGGAAGAGCCAGAGAATCCACTGGAATGCCTCAAAGCTCTTTCCCCCGGGATGTAGCCAGGCATCTCGGTGACATTCCAGTCCGTGCGACCCAGCGGCCTGTGTCGCTCCTTAAAGCTCACGGCAGTGGTCGTGAATTCAAAGAGTCCAGAGAGAGCATCCATGCCTCCTCTAAGAGCCTTGACCGTAAGGACAGTCGGACCAGGATCCAGTCCCCAACCAGCCCGACTCCTGGATCTTTTCGGGCATCGTGGGCTGTGAGCGAAGTGAAACCATGCGATGAAGACCTGAAAGGGATTGTTGGGATGAAGAGGCCCACCGAAGGGGACATCATAGCCATGCGAACCCAAAGCCCCCGAGCTGAGAGATTAAAGGTGGGATCCACATCTCTTCCGACCCCCGTTGCCTTGATTACCAAGCCTCAACGCAAAGGAAAGAGTCGCACCTTGGACAACAGCGACCTGAACTGTCTGTCCGAGGACCTCCTGAAGTGCAAAGGTGGTCAAATGATAGCAGACTTCAGAACAGCTCAGTCTCAGGGGGCTTCAGCACGTGACCGCAAGATGCTACGATTTATTAGTGGCATTTTTACCAAGAGCACTCCAGTTACAACCAGCGCAACCATTGTGACCCCAGTCTATAGCACCATTCAGAGGGAATCCAGTGAAGAAGAAGGTAGGAGAACATGACTTGCTCATTCATACACAACTCAAACTCTCAGATGAGTAGAAGTAAGATTGTTAGGTTAGCGCGTTTCGTAAATGAGGGCTTGTGTTTGAACATCTGCAATTGAACCCCATTGATTTTATTGAATTTTTAAAAACATCAAGAAAGAAAGAAAGACACGCAAGTTTGGAAAGACTGATGCCACTTCTTTATTATTTATACAACTAATATGGTGTCTTGTTTAAATTCGCATTAATTTTAAAAACTGACATGTGGAAGTCTATACACACATTTAGAGGAATTTTGGTTTTATTAATTCTGATGCCTAGGGATGTAGATTTAATACGCTTAAAGCATCCTAGCCTTTTCTTTACAACCACCCCCTACTGCCTCTGTTTCTGCACTGGAAAAAATGGAATGGGAAACAAATTTGATAATACCCATGCCACAGGCAGCATAATTTTGCTCAACATCCTAATCCCATCTTTGATGTTCCGCCCTCTTCCTCTATTCTGATCTCATTCTTTCATGGAGGCTTCAATCCTTTCATCACCAGCCTCTTAATTTCAAACCATATCCAGCCATGAATTTTAGCACTCTAAACTGGAGGTGAAGCATTGGTTTTAGATGCAGACAGTATCTGAATCCACAGGCGGCTGGATGGATAAGCTTCACTTTTGCCACATGCATTTCAAACCCGCCCGAGTGAAGTAAGTCGGTTTTGATTCTAATGTTGCAGGGATGCTTTCGACTCACTTACACGCAGAGCTTGTGGAACAAAGGATTCATTTCAAACAACATCTGTATTTCTCCACAGTATAGATTTGACAATTAGGCTCCTCATTATATATATGTATATATATATAGGGGTGTGTGGTCTACATCCTACGAGCAAGAGGTCTGATGTGTCTGTACACAGTACGCATGCGCGTCCAAAATATTTACGTATGTGTTCTCCGACTGAACAGAAGCAGCGGCTGGAGGTGGGGTTGTCATGGCAACAGGGAGGGCTGAGAGAGTTGCCTGTTGTGTGGCTGTGTTATGCCAGGGAGCGAGCCACAGATGAAATGAATGGGAGTGAGGCTATGCAAGGAGGGGTCCTTTTGAAAACCAGAGAGAGCAAGCTTTAGACTTTGACACATAGAGAGTCCGTTTAGATAGAGGGGGTGGCGTTTGGTATATGGCACATAAGGATCGCACTGTCTAACCGCACTGGCTCGACTCCTGATGTGCCCCGCCGTACAATGACCTCATAGAATTGCGCTGAATTCGGAGGGGGGTTAAACCTCTTCCGTTATGTCGTGGGTGGCGTGCGAGAGAGGAAACTGCAAACGGCACGAGTGCCAGCTCAGATCGTAAGCTGTGAACTCCTGCATCTGTGTGTCGTGAGCTGCTTTAATCAGTTCACGCCGGTCACAAGGGTGTATTGCACCGAACAAAAGCATCTCATCCACCGCTCGATGCACCCACAGCTGCGAAGGCGCACAAGAAAAAAAAGATGTGACATGCCCGTCTATCACTGGGTGATCTGCTGGTGAAAAAACGTGAGCGTGTGCTAAGACTTCCAATATAGAGCGGAGTGGGGTGTGGGGTGCTGCACGGATACACCTGCAGTCCTTCACGCCCTGTGAATTATCCAAGATTTATAACACCTCCAGATGAACCGTCATCTGAGGCTACGGTGCAATCAAAATGCACTTCGTTGCAGCATAGAAATGTGCAACAGAAGGGCAACGCCTGGACACAGATCGGTGTAAGAGTCAGAACGCAGCCTTAGGCCTGAGCTGACTTTGATGGTCACGAAAAATAACGTGGCGAGACGTGACGAGATAAGGTCATTAGTTCTGAGTGTTGTGATCACCGTGTAATCAGAAAATCATGTCAGACTCGTTCCTCCTGTAAGTGAGTCAGCTGAAGTTTCACGTCACTGACATCAAAAGTCAGAACGAGGGGATTGAAGACGTAGATCAATATGAGAGATCTTTTTTGGAAAACAGAAATGCGGTAGCTGACCAGTAATATTTATAAATCAGCACATATCTCATTCCATTCTCTGTTATATGATGCATTCATCTATCTTTCTTGCTAAGCACCTCTAAAGCAGATCAGAATATGACCAAATATAGAACCTCAAATTGATCCGAACTAGATATGAGACTCTTCCTGTTTACCTTCTTTTTGTCGTTGGTGCAATGTCTTTCAAGATATCAGAAATCTGTTAAGAAGTCTACAGTGTTTTGGGGTAATGTTGACTGTTTGGTGATGGTCATGTGAGTGTTTAAAAACTAAAAATAAAATCCAAATTCATTTAAAAATAACCTACTTCCTGTTGAGCAGAGCTACTGTCTGTAGTATAAAAAGTTGTCCAGCTTCATGACAATGTGTTTGCTGACTATAAGTAAAGGTAACCCTAACACCTTAGTCTAAAGGTCACCCTGTTAAATATAGAATATAAACTTGGAGATAGTTTTAAAAAAAAAATGGAAACCACCCAAAACCACTGCAACTGCAACACATTAAGACCTCTCAAGCAGACTGCAGCATCATAGCATGAAGGAGAGCTATTCTTGTGATTCATTTACAGTTATGACTTAACTTTGATTTGTTTTTTTAGCATCGTGTGCCAATAGCCAGGAATGGACCCTAACTCGTGCTATTCCAGAACTTCGATTGGTAAGAAAAACACTTTTTATTTCCTAAAGTGTGTAACAACAATATTTGAGTTGGTTAAGTGCACTAAAATATTTTTTTTATAAGGATACATCTTTGCCTCTAGGTAAAAAAAAAGGATCTCTTTAAAATCCACAATTTTTCTACTAAACACCAACAAAATTAAAAGAGGATAGATGGAGTCTTTTAATTAAATCCTGTTTATGCTTCTCATGAGAAAAGACCCTAGTAGTTTCAAAAGTGTCCCCATCATATGAGATCTCAACAATCACATACTGTACTTATATAAATGTAGTTTTTTGAAGTAAGAATATGATCTTTATGCCTCATACAGGGGGTTCTGGGTAGCCTTCGCAGTGGAAAATCTGCTCTGGTAAACAGATTCATCACAGGAAGTTATCTTCCACTTGAGTCACATGAGGGTGAGAACTGTTGTTTCTCTGCTTGACTGTCATTTTAACCGTTTAAAAACATTATTGTTATCTTATCTTTTGCTTTTTCCTTCTTTTTCTTCTCCGGAAGGTGGAAGGTATAAAAAAGAGGTGCTGGTGGAGGGACAGAGTCATTTATTGTTGATCCGAGAGGAATCTGGCACACCAAGTGCACAGGTGTGTTCATTTCTGCAAAGTACACTTAAGACAGACACTTGATTGTACATATTCAAATTAAGTATGTTTTGAGGCTTTGTAATGCCAAAAGAATGCCTAAAAAAAAGAATACATTTTACAGGCATTCAAAGTTTGAATTCAGTATCTTTAAAAAATATATTTAGATTCACCAATAATGGATTTATTTGATCAAAAATAGGGCAAAATATTTATATTGTAGAACACTATTAAAAGTTAAAATATTATTTCAGTATGTTTTATTAGTGAATTATTCCTGTGATCAAAGCAGAATGTTTCTGCATTCTTTAGTGTCACATAATCCTTCAGAAATCATTCTAATTTGCTGCTGAAGTAGCATTTTTTATTATTGTCAACTTTGAAAACAGCTGCATGATGTTTAGTAGAAAATCTGATAACGTTTTTTTCTGGATTCTTTTCTGTAGTTTATAAGAAAAGCAATTATTGGACATCAATGTACATCTTTTGCAACAACATAAATATCTTAACAGTCATATTTAAGCAATTTATAGCCTTAATGCTGAATAAAAGTATTGAATTCGGGAAAAAAATTAGCATTAGGTCTCTTATTCACCAACGGATACTCTGCAGTGAATGGGAGCCGTCAGAACGAAACATCCACACAACTGCAGTCCATCAATTCTCAAATCCCAAAAACTATTCCTTCTTCCCTCATTTCATGCTTACATTTGTGATTATAGATCTGCAACTGGCTTGATGGCGTCATCCTAGTTTTTAGTCTGGAAAATGAAGCAAGTTTCCAGGATGTGTACAAGAACTACAGTGAGCTAAGCGCACATCGTAACATAGTCGAAATACCCATTATAGCGGTTGGAACGCAAGGTAAGAACTACTTTTGTTTTAGTTTTGGGGTGATATATTTATAGATATATATTTTAGATATATTATGACGTTAAGTACACATTATGTGTGTTTGTTTTTCTTCCTTCAGATAAGATTAGTAGCACTAATGCACGTGTGATAGAGGACAAGAGAGTCCAGCAGCTGTGTATAGATGTGCGTCGCTGCACTTATTTTGAGACCTGTGCCACATATGGACTTAACGTGGATAGAGTATTCAATGAAAGTGAGTTTTGTCATAAAATAGGGGCTAAACTAGCACATTATTTAATACAGGATGCAAGTGTTGACTGGACAGTCTTGTTTCTCACTTAGTGACTCACAAGATTGTTGCTGCCAAGAAGCAAGCTGCCCTTCTGGCCTCCTGTAAATCCCTCCCAAACTCCCCGAGTCACTCAGGGGCCTCGACTCCAGTGTCAGGGCCCGGACAGGTATCTCATCCGATGTTTGGATGAATCTCGTGAAAGCTGATCAAAATGTCTGGGTCACTTTCTCCTTTTTTTAAGTTCTAAACATGAGGGGGGAAATCTAATTCTCATTACTGTACTGGGAATGTAAAATAGTACATTTGTGAAATAAAATTGTAAGCATTTATTATTTCTCATACAAAATTAAATATAGGGCAAAATTGTCACTTAAGATTATTTAACATATTAAATGAAACACATTAATGTAATGAATTATTTTATTTATACTTTATTATTTTAAATTATATTAAATGGATTATTTATTTATTTATATATTAACGTATTCATTAATTTTATTTATTTATTTTTTAAATATTTTTTTTTTTAAATACACCCTGGACATTTATTTGTTAGACTAACACTTTCATCATTATAACTCTTGTGAAGTGTTTTCATTATTTACATACCGTGATGGTGTTGTTCTGTCCATATTGTTGGAGTGTAAAAATTTGCTTTGACAAAATGTTCAGATCTGGTTCATTAAATATTATTTGCCTAATTATATGCTATGCTATGCAGAAAATCAGATATTTAGTCACATTTTGTTTCAGTAATATAATAACTGTACAAATCTAATGACAGAAATAATTATAATAATTTATAAAAAAGGTTTATTATAAATAGATTCTAAATTAATTGGTGCTGTCAAGCGATTAATCGTGATTAATCACATTCGAAATAAAAGTATTACATAATATATTTGTGTGTTCTGTGTATATATATATATATATATATATATATATATATTAATCACTTGACAGCAGTAACATGCTAACACTTTACAGTAAGGTTCATAAGTTAACAACATTAGTTAAAATAAAACAATACTTCTACAGCATTTATTAATCTCAGTTCATGTTAATTTTAGCATTTACAAATGCATTATTAAAATCACAAGTTGTGCTAGCTAACATTAGTTAACTAACATGGACTAACAATGAACAACTGTATATTTTTAAGTAAAATGAACAAAGATACATAAATACTGCAACAAATGTAATGTCCATTGTTCATTAATGTTAATTCATATATTAGCTACTGTGAATGACACCTTATTGTAAAGTCTAACCACTAACATTATTATGTTTTAAAACTGATTACACTTTTTAGTATATTAATTACATTTCCAAACCAATGCATCGCACATTTTTACACTCCTGTACTGTTTTAAGTGTTCTTGTCTCCATACATGGGTCTTTCACCATTCCAACCTCTGTCTCATTCTTCTCTCCATCCCATCATCCTCTCTTAGGCCAGCAATGGGGGTCAGAGTAGTGATTACCCCTCCTCTCTGCCTTCTACCCCTGTGATAAGTCACAAAGACATACGGGGTGGGGCAAGTGGAGACGGGGGCTCGCAAAGAAATCTGCCCCGACGACGGACATCTTTATTTGCGGTTAGTTCTTGGAGCTCATTAAGAAGAGTATCAGATCTTGCCAGTGTGCAACACAAGTCAAACTGTACCGAAATTTTTTTTATATCATTCATATTTGAAAATACAATTGGAATTAAATCATTTGAATGATATATTAGAGGTGATTTGTGTATTTTGTTTGGAAACCTTTTCAAAAAGAGTTCATGTCACACTAACTACAGCATGACTGTATCAGTCCTAGTTTCTGTTTGTGAACTCTCGTTGTCACTCTAAAACTCACCTCATCTCATGAGTCACATCAGTTTACTTCCTTTTTGTGTTTCACCTTCCTCTCATCTGTACTTTATTTACTGCATCTGTTATTTTAGAACCGTCGCGGGAGTGACTCTGAAAAAAGAGCTTCCGATAGCAGAAGTGACATGAGCAGTCGAATGGTTGCTATTAAACAAGTAAGTGCAAGACCTCCGTGTGACCCCAGAAAGTGTTTGGACACGTGGAAGACACTTTAAAAGGTCTCATGAAAAAAATGGAAATTTTTTTTTCTGTTAGGGGACTTTGTGGAAACGCAGTGAACGCTCGTTAAATAAGGAGTGGAAGAAGAAGTATGTGACGCTTTCAAACACCGGCATGCTTATGTATCATTCAAATCCAAACGTGAGTAAGGCTCTTTTGCAATTCATAAGTTGTTTTTGTTAACAGAGCAATAAATACTGTTTTTAGAATCACATTTTGCATTTTTGCATTCTTTTTTTTTTTGCTTTAGTAGTTGCATGTAGTGTACTGCATTTATTATTTATTATTTATTTATTATTATATTTTATTATGAAATGTTTTTAAAGAATTATTGTATAATATTGTATACATTTTTATTATTAAACTTTAAACCTTTTATTATATATTTTATTTCAGTTTAAGTCAAATGGAAAATATTCTATATATAATATTATAATATCATAGAATTCTATAAAACTTATGAATTTATGAAATTCGTAGAGTTATGAATTCTATTAATTTATATTATGTTAATTATTTATCATAATTAACATTTATGTGCTTTCAAATGATTCATCTCAAGTATTCTTGTTTACATAAGTGTGTGTACTGGATATATTTATTAAATACAGTGGGTATGAAAAGTATTCAGACCCCCTTAAATTTTTCACTCTTTGTTATATTGCAGCCATTTGCTAAAATCAAATATGAATCAAGTTCATTTTTTTCCTCATTAATGTACACACAGCACCCCATAT
>JAUCMT010000054.1:15777927-15796148 GCA_032357475.1 Enteromius thamalakanensis
TCCTTGAAAATAATTGCACGCCTCAGAACGTTCGTCAGCCAATCAGATTCAAGCATTCAACGGCCCCGTAGTATAAATATATTTAATAGCCTATGAATAGAAATTGCTTGAAAACTGATGAAAAATATTTCATTCACAAAACACATGGAGTTCTTGTAGTAGCCATTTTGTTTTTTCTGTTGATTCTAGATGCTAACAGAATGGAGAATAAATTGATCTAAATATTTCAAATATTTTCCTAAGAAATTGAAAGATGGGGTTTACATATCATGGCTGTGACACATTCTAAAACAATCTGTTGACAAAAAATGGGGACACAACTTTCACACCTTATAATAGGGGTATGAGTGAAGTGTTGCGCTTGATAAAACAAGCTTTTATTCATAATGAGAAAAAAACAAACAAACCATCAAGCCCAATAGAAACCATTACAGAATTTCTAATGGTTTCAATTACAATACCACAATGAACCATTAACGTTTTCAAGTAAAACATTACAAAATTCCTTTTTTTGTTGTGTGTTTTGGGCCCTTTTCCAATAGGATTTCACATACCACCAATAGAATCCATCACATAGCAGTAGATTCCCATTATATTTATATTAAATCAGTTACATTTTCTGTTTTGGGCAAGGTTTAATTGTTTTGTTGTTGTTTTCTTCAGCAGGGTTTGCTGAACATGTTTATTTGTACACATAGTGAGTGACAGTACAGATTTGACATGCCATTTTTTAAATATTTTGATTCATGTCATATTGGGATATAGACATTAGTTAAAATCTACCTTCATCCTATTACTAAAATATAATCATAACTACATTTAATATCTGCTTGAGTTAATCTAGCATTACATACACAAACATTCCTGAGGTAAACTGGAGGTTTCTCACAGTAATAATAAGATTACATTAATTTCAATGGGAGGCGCTGCCTTTCAGTGCTCGGTGTTCAGTTTGTTTTAGCATATGACACAATGGCCCTGTCTTAAAAACATCAAGCTCTGTAGCGTCGACAGCTTTTTTTGAGGCATTACATGCGCGTTCTGAAGCAACCATGTGTTCTAGTTAGTTAGCTCACTAGGTTTTGAGACACCGCCCGTATGCAGGGACGACTGTCTGGCCAAATAGGAACCGAGTGAGATTATTTGGCTGTCGCTAACTAGCAGCACTCTATGGGTAAGGAAATATTTCAGTTGCTTTTTCTATGTGCTAGTTAGTAGCTCATCTGTGTGTTTCATTTTCACTGCGCGAGGTGATCCTAAAGTGCTAGTTAGCCCCTCATGCTAATGGAATCCAATGGCAACCGGTTAGCCATTGCTAATAACACACTAAATAAACTAGGATGAACTGAACAGTTTCGCTGCACACTAGATTCTGTGCTGCACATGCTTAAATAGATATATTTTCTTCAAAGAAGTAGCAAATATTGTTAATCAAAAATGCCTGTTTGTGTGGACTGATTTGGACTGTCTTTGTTAGGACACCCGTTGTTTTGTGAAGAGATTTATTTGCATGCATGTATTTACGTGTAATGAATTTGTTTATATAACGTTAGAACCAGCATACGAGACTGTTCTGACCTCGCTGAGTGGAAACTATCTGCTTATGAATGTAAACTTAAGTTAAAGTCAGTGTAATGTCTTGTATTTAAGTGAAAATGCATTAGGGGTTTTGTAAGGTACTTGAAGAAGATGTTTTGTTTGCACTTTCCAAATTATGTTTTCATAATCTATAATCAAAATGTAATAACTAGCTCCGACTATATAGCATGGCTGATGATTATTTCAAGAGCATGTTATATTGGTGGTTGAGTTCAAAATGCAACACCACTTTAGTGCCTTCTGAGTTCTTTGCAGTATATACTTTACACTGCTTGCAAAATTTCATGCTAAACCTTTTAAACATTAATTCTGCAAAATAAGTCATGTGACAACAATGTTGTGCACTATTTGTCACACAGCTATACATGACCTGTTGCAACACCATAAAGGTTTTTTCATTCGTTGTATTGGATGGGATGGGACAAGCAGACAGCAAGTGGTTTTCTGCGCTTATCATCTTAACAATAAATAAAAGTGCTTTTGTCTATTTATAAGGTTTGTATTTGTTTATAGATAAATGTATTTGTATTTTTTTGTGTGTGTATTTAGGCAGCCTTTATATTAGGGTATGTATTTTAATATAATATAAATTTGTAATGTAATATTTTATTCAAGCTTTATTTCAGTTACCAGTAATATGTTTTAGTTTAGTTTTTCGTTGAAATAACAATAATAGTGTAGATGTAGTATTCCATGCACACAAAAAATCAAAATATTGTGATCTATAGTAGGCTATAAATATACATAGTTATTATATATATATATATATATGTATGTATGTATGTGTGTGTGTGTGTGCCTTTAAAAGTACAGAATTTGCATCTTGCTATTCTAATTCATCTAAATCTCATCCTTTTTTTCATTCACTGTGTTTCAGTCCAAACCCTGGCTTTAGTTGGAATTGCCAGGCATGCGGATCAGGCTGCAGGGCTCTGGCCACGCGGCCCGTCTCCTCTCCGAGCTCAACCGCTGCCGTCTGTCTCGCCTCCTATGCGACGTCATCCTCCAGGTCGGAGGCCGTTCCTTCCCTGCTCATCGTGTGGTATTGGCCTGCTCTTGCATGCACTTTAACAGCCTCTTCCCCAGAGGCTCCGGCAATCAGGGTGCCGTTCCCACCACTTTCTCTCTGGACTTTGTCTCTGCTGCCAATTTCGAGAAGGTCTTGACTTTTATCTACACGGGTGAGATATTCACAGACCTGATCGATGTAGGAGTGCTGTATGAGTTGGCGGAAAGGCTCGGCGTGAGGGAGCTGGTGAACGCTTGCCATGCCACCTTTCCTGACCTGCAGAGCTCCAGCTCTGGAGACACGGCTGCCGAAGGGGATTTGGAAAGCGATTTGGTGTTGGCCAATGCCACGGCTGCATCTGTTTGCTCGTCCTCTGCAGCCTCCTGCTCCTCCTTGTCTTCTTCAGCCGCTCCCACTCCTGTAACTCCTTCTCCAGTTTCTCAAGGCAGGAACGGCAGGTTGAATCGCTCCCACTTGGCCACCCAGTCGCTAAAAAATCAAGACTTGCAGGTACATTTGAGTTACAACCAACAGGTGACCAACAAGGGTAGTCCTTCTGACAGTAACCATTCTGCAGATGCTCTTCCTGGACTGACTTTGCAGCTTAAGACTGAGCAGGAGGATGAAGGAGAAGATGCAGGAAGTAGCTCAGTGGACCAGCTTGTTGTTAATGGTAGCAAATCAACGTTAGGGGCTCAGGAACTATGTTCCATCCCTGATTCTTCTGCCCAGCATGGAGGGGAAACCTGCGCCCCTTCATCATCCTCCAGTGACCCTTTGGACAGTTTGCAGCTGGGGGCTGTTGTGGGACCAATCAAAGATTCCGATTTTTTTGATGAAGATGATTCTAGGAAGAGGCACCGACTACAGGAAGAGCAGACGGAGGGCAGCGATCAGTGGCGAGGACTTTCAGAAGACATCATTGAACTGAGCGATGAGGAGGAGCACTTCATTGTGGAGGAAGAGGACGACGAGGACTTGATGTGCATAGAGAACGGAGAAAACGGCGGGTCTCTCGGGCAGCTGGCGTGCAAATCCTGCGGGATGCTGCTTCCAGCGGAAACTGGTGTCATACGAACTCACGCTGAGACGCACCTCTCAGAAGCGGGGTCGTGTCAGGTGTGTGGCGCCTCTTTCTCGGAGCGAGCTGCTGCTGTCGCTCACGCCCTCACACACGTAGGCATCTTGCTCTTCTCCTGCGATGTTTGTGAACATCAGTTTCAGACTGAATCGGCACTGATTCACCACAGGCGTCAGTCAGCTGCTAAGTGCGCCCCTCGAAATCCAGACCAACTGAACGGAGCCTCTCAACGACAAGGAGGAGAACTGCACTGCACCATCTGCGCTAAATCCATGGCGAATGATTTTAAGGTTAGTGGAACATTTTACAAGACTTATACATGTCTTAAACCTAACCAGTTGCATAACCAAAGGGTGTGTCCAAAATGCGTAATTGTGTACTTTTCTGTGATGCTTTTTTTGGTACAAATAGTGCGAAGAAGTGCACTTCAAGTGCAAGTCAACTCTGAGAGCTTTAATTAGATTGTGAAGAGGGAGGGGCTTTCAAAAGAGGGAGGGGCTTTCGGACTCTTATTAATGACAAAATAACCATATACAATTCATGCACTACATAGTTGAGTACACAGTGCATGAGGTACCCCGTATATAAAATACATGGGACGCAGTTACAGTCAACTAGTTTGACTAACTAATAGTTAACCAAGAGTTAATCGTCTTGCTTTTCAAATTAAAATTAGACCAATATACTGTTTTATATACCTGAAATAAAAAAGTTCATATAAAATTAAATATAATATAGTATAAATTTTCAATAAAACACTTAAACTTAAAAACCTGCCAGCTTGCTTAGGTTTAAACTGATTGCTAAATTGCATATATTAAGGCTAAGTAAGTGTAATTAATTAATTAAGAAGGAATCCATTAATCAAAAAGACTTTATTATAAATAAATATAAAAATTAATATAATTTTTATAAATGTATTTTTATAATTAATATAAAAATATTAATAAATGTTATAAATATTGTACATAACTAACACCTTTAGTTTTTTCAAATTACCCATTTTTATATGTATTAATACAAAATACAAATATGCATATGTGTTTGTAAATGTAATAATAGTCTCTTTCTCTCACTATATATATATATAGATAGATGAGAAATAAATTTTGAACATTAATGATTATGTATGAAATATGATTAAATATTAATAAATATTAATAAGCAAAAAGCCTAATATTTTACTATAGCAAACATTGCTTTAATTGCAAGTATTTGTGCAAGTAAACTAGTAAAAAAAACCTTTGCATTTAATAGAACAATTAAAAACTTTATCAAATATTACAATAAATATTAAAAATAAATAAATAATTAAATAAAAGCGAATATTTAAAAAAATAATAATATTCTTTCTTTATCATTTCATGTAACACAAATCACAGCACTATTGGTTAAAGGCTGCTTACTAACTTGTGTGGTAAAGGAAATTACATTTTCTTTGAAATTACTGCTACAGTATGTGTGATATTCTAATATGGTTAGTATTATAATTATTGTTATAATATTCTAACAATGTTTTCCTGGGACTCTTCTGACAACACTACAAAATTCTTTTAATGTAAGAGACCAGAAGTAATACAAACTCATGACGTCTTTTACCTTAGTATTAACAGTTTGTTTTAATTAATGTTACTGATTTGTCTATGTTAATAATGGATGATCTTTTTCCTCAGGCTGTCAGGGACCATGTTCAGAGCCACGCATGCTTGAAGACATTACGCTGTGGAGTGTGCCAGCTGTCTCATCCCTCTCGATGCGCCCTCCTGTGGCACACACTGACACACCTCTTTCCTATTTACACTTGTCCACAATGCGTCAGCCCCTTCCTGGAGAGCACGCTGCTGGAAAGACACCTGTCTCTGCACACACAGGAAGGAGCGTCAGTGAAGCAGGACGACGACAGCCCAGAGACCAGTGGAGAAGGCCAGGCCGAGCTGCGCTGCTTCCTGTGTCCGCAGACCTTCCGCTCAGAAAGCGCGTTTCATTACCATCTCGGCGCGCATTCGAATGAGCTCCAGGGCAGCCAGGTATGGCCGGCCAAGCGCAAAGCGGACCAGCTCCTCGAATACTCCTCACCTACAGAGGCAAGCAGCTCGGGTAAAGCGGGCTACAACTTAAGCATAGGCTTCAGCATGCAGGACAAAATGGCTCACAGCGGCGGCCCGTTTCCTGCCGGACTCGTACTGAACGGTAACTCTGTTGGTGGAAGGGAAAAATTGTATCGCTGCCGGTTTTGCGGTAAGCATTTCGCGCACTCGGGTGAGTTCACCTACCACCTCCGCATTCACACGGGCGAGAAACCCTACCAGTGCAAAGTATGCATGCGCTTCTTCCGCGGCCGTTCCACTATGATTTGTCACCTAAAGACACACTCGGGCGCCCTCATGTACCGCTGCACCGTCTGCGGCCTGTTTTTCTCCACACTCAAGATGGTTTCCTCACACATGGAGCTCCATAAAGACCAGCTGCCACCCGATTTTAACATCGAGGAGACTTTTATGTATAACGACCACTCTAAAGAGCCCGTCCCCAATATGGACACCTGAAGGTCGCCCGCTTTCAGAACGCTCCGTCACACTGTGTGCCCACGTTTACTCCGTATGTTGTTGAGGACTTAGAATGTAATTAAGTGTTCAATGTGATCGTCTTTGTGCCGGTTGTGTACAGAATGAGAACTTTTCTTGTTTTTTAAAGACTAAATTAAAAGTAAAACTTTATTTTACAAATGTAGTTCTGATACTTGACCACTTGATGGCAAGAGAGGCTGAGCAAGGTTGCACTGCCAATCAAATCTTTGGACACGCCTACTCATTCTTTTCATTTCTTTCTTACATTTTAGAGTAATAATAATAATTGTAGCTTCTTTAAACCTTTGCCAAGAACATCGTGAGATGCAGTGTTTCAACATTGTTTATGAAGTTTGCACTTTTTGGCGGCTTTTCAGTCACTATCGTTAATTTAAAATGTAAAGAAATTGTTTTGCAAAGACTTCTTGCAAAGTTTATATTCGTCTTCAAAGCCACTCCCAACTCATTTCAATATGAGCATTAAGATCACAGCAAATGAATTCAGTCAAGTGTGTCCAAACGTTTGGTTTGTAGTCTGTTTTAACGGGTTGCTTTTCCAAGTGCTGATCTGCGATTACCTCTGTATACTCTTCCGGCAACTCTATCACAATAAGCTAAAGGTCTCTGGTTGTTCTAGAGAAGCACAAATTAACCTTTGTTCTTACACAACGCAAGTGCACAATGAGAATAAACCAAGACTTTTTCTACGTTTTCTGATAAATAAAGCAGTTCTCTAGGTCAAGGATATAAATAAAATGGTTCTTTAAAAAAACAAAAAAAAAAACAAATGAAGGTACTTTTCTTTCACAGAGTAGGCGTTATTTTTATAGTAGTGCTGTGTGTCACTGAAATAGACTCAATTAGAAATAGTTACTGTTTATGAGATGCAGTATAATATAGTTTGGATGTTGTACATAAAGTAAAACCCTTCATATGTCCTTCATTTTATTTGGAAAAGATAAGTGATTCAGACTGAGGTGCTATTATATCAGTCGTCTCATTTGTCAGTTTTCACCTTCTTCACTTGGGACATAGTGTTTTGTCATAAATTAATGACAATTCTCTTGAGAAAGCTGTGATGTTCTTCTGTACCATTTTCCCAGCAGTTATATGCCTGTTCTTTCTTATATGGGACAATTGTACATTTAATAATTTGGCACATTGGTCCATTCTTAAGGCATATCATCAAACAACAAAGTATTTATTCAAAACTGCTGGGGCATTGTGGTTGTTATAGCTTTATTTGCAATGTAGCACAGAAAATACCGGCTGAACCTTATAAACTGCCTGGTTTTATCAACTATTTATCTTGTTTATTAATCAATTTTATTTTTAGGAACAAAATGCATTCTGTGATTTGCAGCTAATGTGATTATAAAACATAAATATGTTGACTCTCAACTCTGATGTTGAATATGAGCTGTCATAAAACATTTTATCAACATAAAACAATTGCCTTATATCACTTCAGTGTTATTTATATGATTTATTCATGTTCAGTGTCACTCTTTTACTACAGCTGTACTTGTGTTCTGAGTAAAAACAGTACTTACAAAACCGTTCAGAGTCTTGCTTTTTTAACAGTGAAATTTTAGCCACACCATTTGTTAAATACAGTGTATTTATATTCAACATTTCTACAATGGAAAATACTTTTTAGACACCAGAGAAGCACATTCTCAAAAGAAATGGCACACACAATTTTGGCCCCTGTGCAAAAAGATGTTTAAAAGACTTTAAAACAAATTTTATTCATTTTTTTTTCACATCCATGACAATATGTACAAGTAAGCTGCTGAGCTCGAAAGCCATTAAAATGGTTTGAGGTGTAGTGATTGAGCATGTGGAGAGAGCTAAGTGAAAGTGTTTGTTGAGCAGAACAATCAAAACAGTCTTTGTACAAAAGCTGGCATGTGGACAGAGCTTTTATTAGTTGTCCAGGAGTTCCTAGATCTGACGATAGGAATCGGTGGAAATAAAGGTTACGAAAGGTGGACAATATTTCCTTCCTTGCACTGTTAACAATACTGAGGTGAGAAAAACAGGAGACAATAGGGCTAGTGACCAAAAACAACCGCCCCAACAAGGCCACTTCGTAGCGCATTTCACCGAATCGTCATTTAAAAGTTTTCCTCTTCACGCGCCAATGTCGGAGTGACTCGTGCTGGTGTTACTGAGCTTCCGCTCTTTTACTGCTGTTGTCCCTGCCTTGTTGGTTACAGCATTACTTGGCTCACTAGTCGGCGGTAAAGAGATGCGGCTGATTACTGTGTTTATTAGACTGTTGCGGAAGCTCTTGCTGAGGAAGTTGTAGAGAATTGGGTTGGCGATGCAGTGAAAAAGCGACAAGCATTGCACAAGGCTAAACGAGAAGTACAGCACCCCGACTGTGTTGCAGGAGAACAGGTGCGGGTCCAGGTCGTCCACTGTCAACAAGAACAACACCAAATGGTACGGTAGCCAGCAGGCCACAAATACTAGTGAGTACACATGCACCAACCACACATCCCGCCGATTCTGGACATCCGGGGTTGTGCGGATGGCTCGAGCGATTAGGACATTGCAGGTGATGATGATCGACGCCGGACCTAGAAACTGGAAGATCAGACAGAGGAAGGAAACCGATACGAACCATTCTGTGTAGTACTGCTCGGGAATCATGTAGCAGCCCGGTTCGTCCCACTCCAACAAGTCGACATGGACGTTTTCCAGCAAGGCCAGAAGAAGCGACAGGAGCCAGATCCCGGCGCAGAGTATCCAGCGGCGTTTGTGCTGCACCGGGAAGCAGGCTGGCTTGTTGGGGTGTGTTAGGGACAGGTATCGCTCTAAGGTCATGAAGGCCAGGAAGAATGAGCTACTGTAGAAGTTTATGATGTATACAAGGTGAGTGACCTTGCAAAGGAAGCGGCCCCACAGCCAAACCTTGTCCATGGTCACTTCCAGCATGAAGAAGGGCATGGTGAAGACCACCATCAAGTCGGACAAGCTCACGTTGATGACGCAGAACAGCACGCCGTTCGCCGAATGCCGCCTTCGCCAGTTCACCCACACCACCAGGCTGTTTTCGGCCAACCCTACCATGAAGAGCACTAGGTAAAGGAGGAAAAGAGCGATCCGTCTGCCATCCATGTCTAGGTGGATGGTGCAGTCGTAGACAAACCATGGTGTGCCATTGTAGAAGTCGTACGACGAGTTGTGTAGATCGTACGTCATGGTCTACAGACGGAAAAAAACAGAAGAGTTTGTTAAAAGGATTTAAAAGTAAAGTTGCCATAGGTTTTTTTTTTTCTGAATGGTTCCATAAAGAACCTTAAACAACTGTAGAACCTGAAACATGGTCCTTCAAATCATAAAAAGGTAAGAAAGAGATGGTTCTTTGGCTGAATGGTTCTTTGTGAAACCAAAAATGTTTTTTTCCTGGCATCACTGTAAATAACCCTTAGCACCTTTATTATTAAGAGTGTGCATTGAGCTACTGTACAAGTAATACTTGCTGAGTTAAGGAAAGCCAAAAAAAAAGTCTGATACAAACTCCTCTGCAGAATGATTTAGCTCTAAACATAATTACCTGAAATTCTTCACATAATCCTAAAGACTTTGCTTTAGATCTTTTAGGTTTAATTAAGATTCCAGCTAAACTCTGCTGGAAAGTGGACCCTGAGGGCCAGAGTTGTCCACCCCTGCTGTTAGAGGATTTTGCGAGGCATTTTCCCCTAAAATCCATCTGTTTTGCCCGTTCTGACTCAGCAAGTTTTCAGAGTAGACCTTGAGGGTCAAAGCTGCCCACCCCTGCTCTTCAGGCACCAAATATATTACTAGGTTTTTCTTCCCCAATTAGAAAACTCAAATCAGCGTTAGCCCAGCAACTACAATATTGCTAATTAAATTGCTCTTGTTGTCCACATGACAAAGACTTAGGGGACATACCTCGATATGTGGTTACCGAAGATGAGGGTCTCAGGGTAAAAGCAGTCCTGGAGAAATATTACCGGAGACTTTGCTCAACTGGAACGTTGTGTGGGATCTAGCCATACATTTGGCTGTGGGGCAAAATAAGCTCTTCCCTCTCACGCGCCTGGTTGCTTCACCGTCACACTGACAGGACATCCTCACAGGACAGGAGGGGGTTGAATCCTACAGGAAGGACTCCAAGAATCTCTTGATTGCAGATAGTATCATCCATATAACCGGAGAGAATGTTTGTTTTTCTCCAAGTATTGGTCTAAACAACGCGTGGAGCCAAGATGGAATTAAAGTGGTTGCACGAGGGTGTGGTGCAACAACAAAATAAGGATTAGAACAAGCCCCAGGGCGTATATGTTACTCGTTACCCAAAGCACAGCAAATCTGGACTAATGAGCAGGCACATAATACTCTTATTGGTTGCTAAAAGCACAGTAAATTCTGAAATAATTATATGCAATATAAAATTTTACATGCAACTTTGGGAAAGGTTGGGTGAGGTCTGCTTATCTGTTTGGAGTGACATTCATGGTTTTAAACAAATCCGTCTCTTGTTCTATTTTTAAACAAAGTAGGTAGGGGATGTATTAGAGTTTATTAGCATCTTCATTTGATCTACATGATATATAGGCAAAAACAAGCACTTAATAATTAAGAACCAATAATAGCAATACAATATGGAATTTTATTAGTGCCCCTAAAGCAAACAGGTTTTGAATGCAATAACAAAACAATAAAAAATCAATTCAATAAATAAAACAAAATAAACTGGTTAGTCAAGTGTCTAAATTTAAATGATGATTATGAATTTTCAGGTGCTTGCAGAAGCCCCTCCCCCCAAAATAAATAAAAACCTATATACGTCAAATGAAAAATAAATATTTTTATTATTATTTTCTGTGTCCAGTTTCTTCACCGTGTGTGTGGACTGACTGCTTCAATCTGAATACGATAAGAGTTCAAACCTTTATCTTTTTGGCCCTGAGCTCTGTTGGGGCCCCTGTATGTTTTTCTTTTTTCAGAGAATCTTTTCCTAGTTCTGAAAGTCTAAAACAAAAAAAATATTTAGCTGGTTTGTGCCTGATATGCTGAAAAAACATAGCCCCCAGCAGGACAATAGCAGGAAATGCTTTCGTGGTCGAGGGGCAGTGAGTGGCAGGCAGAGCAAGAGAGATGTAGGAAGCCAGCCGTACATCAACCCCCCCACCTCCCGGTATCCCCCATCGAACATTTCAGCAACTGCTCCAGAAGTGCACACACTCCAGAACACTACAAACTGATCCCTAATCTGATCTGATTTAAAGACATCCATTTCTGCCTTGTAGCTTCTGGCTCCCAAGAACAAATGTTTGAAATGTTGGTGTTTAGACATATCTGTTTGAACATCCTCTTAGCAGTACTGCTCAACCCAACTTGAAAATTTATAGCAATCTGTCAGCAACAAAGGGCATAATTCATATATAAGCCAAAAACGGTGTGAATTATACATTAAAGAAAAATCAAAAAGCAATTAATTATGTATTTACGAATGTATAAATACTTTCCTGTATGTATATATATATATATATATATTGATGTTCAAAATTGGAAACCATATATTGTATGGGTCAAAATTATATTTTTTTCTTTTATGCCAGAAATCATTTGAATATCAAGTAAAGATCATGTTCCATGAAGATATTTTGTAAATACTGTATTATTAATATATCAAACTATTTTGTATGATTGGTAATATGCATTGCTCAGGACTTCATTTGGACAACCTTTATAGCAATCTTCTTTTTAAGATTTCTAAGATTTTTAAATTGTTGCATCTCGTCCAAATACTGCTCTTGTGGTCCAGGGTCACATAAATACCTTTAAACAACACCTTTGGTCAAATTTTGAACATGAGATGCCAGCAACTGCATATATACTACACAAATATTAGTAGCACGATAGTATGTTATTCCAAAAAGCTAAAAAATCTGGGAACTAAATCAGGAAAAATCAAAACAATTCAGAAACCGTAGGTTCAAATTGTAAACAGGTTCCAAATTGGCCTATTGTGTACTTTTCACTTTTAAATATAAGAATATTGGCCCTTTTCTTTGTATATTTAATTTATGAATGGCTTTTCCAGGGCTAATACTGCTCTGGAAGATGCTAACTTGCTTAACCGAGGGTTAAAAGTGACCCATCACTGTATGAAAAACCTTGAGGAGAATAACGTGACGCTCTGAACTTTGTGTTCCAGCTACTCCTACAACCACAAGAATTTGTCAGCAGTTTGGTGGGCGATTAGTTTTTTTCCCCCCTGCATGCTTCCCATTGTTAAGAGTACATCTTTTTGTCAGTGGAACAGGAAAGAGCTTGTCAGCAAAATCACAGCTCCTGGAAAGGACTAGGTGGATCCTGTCCTTGACCTCTCTTCATGTGTGGGTCCAGACCTCACGGAGGCCCCGGCTAAACCACAACGACCTCAATTCTTCAAAAGTTCATCAGTTACAATTAAAAACAGTAGCTTATCATGCTATATAAATAAATACTAATTCAATTTAAAATGGCTAATACAATAAAAAAGAGATATGACGTAATTATTATTTTTTACTAATATAAATATTAAAGGTTTATTTTAGCCCAAAGTTAAAATTCTGTCATTAATTACTCACCCTCGTGTCGTTTTGAACCTATAAGAACTTCGTTCATCTTCAGAACACAAATTAAGATATTTTTGATGATATCAGAGCTATCTGACCCTCCATAGACAGCAATACAACAGAAATAATTACAGGTCCAGAAACATAGTAATACACTGGTAACACAGTGACATCAGTGGATCAACGTAACTTTTGCACAAAAAAAACAAAAATAGCATAATTGATCTCAAACATTCTTCTCCCACGACTAACCGTGCGTTCACACCGCCGGCGGCGAGAGCGTCAAAGTGGCCAGAAGTCATTCATTTTCAATGTGAGCTGACGGCGAGCAGCGTTGCTTCTTGGACGGGCGAGAGTGTTGAGGAGAGTTGTGGTCAGTCTGCACAAGTTTAACAAGTGTGTTTGATTTGCGGCCCCTTTAAATACAATACAAGCATTCAATCTACGTCAGCGTCAGAGCATTCAAAAAATCTCTGTACAGCGTCGTTGGCAAGGCGGCCAGGGCGAATTTTGACACTCTCGCCGGCGGCGGTGTGAACGCACAGTTAAGTAGCAAATTAAGATTTCACTGAATAAAAATCTTGGTAACACTACACATTTTCCCCTCAGTGTCAGATTTTGACCTGTTCATCACATACAGTAAGTCCGATGACTTTTAATATATTTTGGCCTATTTTATAATACTTTTGTGGTTCTTTTGTATGCATTTTGAAGCTTGATATGTTCAGTTTCCATCCACATTTCTTCTTGTTAAAGTAGGTTATGTTTGTTTGGAACAACAGGAGGGTGATTTTAAATAATTACAGGAATTCCATTTTCGGGAAGCTAACCGTTTATCTCCAGCTTGTTTCAGGGGAATTGTCTGTATAATGGCTTATACAAGTTTAACTCTGTTCTAAATGTGTGTAAAGCTTCTTTACTGGACTGTTGCCTTTTAAAATCTGTAGAATTAGTGGATGTGCTTTTAGAGCCATAGTCAGTTAAGCTGAGTCAAATACCACCACACAGTTGAAGATGGCTGTCAGGACCTGTTAACCTAATGATCAAAAAAGAATCGTTTTCAACATCATTCATATTCTCTGCTGATATGTTCACATTTATTGCATTAGTGGGAGGTCCTCGTGATGAACTCAGAGCTGTATATTTCTCCATTTCAGAAATGTAACTGCAGATTTGGGGTTAATAGCTCTTCCCATTGACCTTTAATACCCTGTAGTATAATTCACCCCAAAAGACCTTTTGTTTAGTAATTACTGCTTGCAGAGATATTAAATGCCTCTAGACCTTTCCAGCACTATCTTCAGTTCAAATAGATCAAGTGAGTTTATAGCCTTGGTTTGGTGTTTATCCCTTCTTTCATGTCATATAAATTAAAGCCGTGTTACTGAGGTTGATTCTTACAGGCAGTTGGCACTAGAGAGCCCTGAAGTGAATGATGGTGTCAGTGAATTGCATTGACTCTGTGCCTGAATATATGGGACAGCTAAGGTGATGACAGATAAACGGGGCCCAGGAGAGAGCGCAGAGAGCCACTCCAGATTCCCATCTCCACGTATTTCACTCTAAATTATTGTTCTCCTTCACCACAGAGGGCTCTCTTGCCTACTTCAAAACCTTGCAGTCGGGCTGCCACGATGCAGGCCATGCGTGCACAAACCTGTATGCTGAAAGTGCACTAGGCATGTTCGGAATGTACTGTAAAGTGCAAAAGAAATAAAATACTATTAAGAAACAGCAGGCAGTGTTGTTCTGTATGCAGGGAATAATCATAATAATGTGCTGCTGAAATGTGCAGTGCACACTAAACCTTACAGCTACAGTACATGTGACTTAACTCATGAATTTGCAACCAGTATTTGTAGACTGTTAGAGCTTAGGGTTAGTAGATTAAGTTTACATAATTACAGATTTACTTGGGAGTCAGTATAATATCATCAAAATAAAGGGTTAGCAGATTTTAAGCAGACAGTTTACTAATACTCTAATGACTGCTGGCTAACTTGTTAGACATTCAACTACATGCAATGTTATAAAATAAAATATATATTAAAAAAAATAGTATGCAGTACTATATAGCATGGCAAATAATCTGCAAAGTATTTCGCAGGAACACTTAACCAGTTTTATGTAAGTATGATGAAGCGCTGTCTTGGCATAAGCAGGTGGTATTTTTGAGAAATGCATTTGATTGCCTCAGTTTGTTTAAGCCCAAAATGTTTCCTAATGGAGTCATCAGGCCCCACTCATTGGCTAATAGTTTAATTGAGTCCATCTGGAGGTGGCTGTGATGGGGAGGCCACCGTCGTCTGAAGGCGCATGGAGGGTAATTTGTCATCCTGTATTCAGTGACTGGCGTGCTGTTGCGGGAAAAGTACAGGGAAGCTTTTTGGCAGATGCCCAGCACCCCAAAGCCTATCAGCGTGATGATCGGAGGATTTCACGTTCACTTGGGATATTAGAATAGTCCAGATGCCCTCCACGTACGATCCTTCACTATATTTGATGCCAAATAGTAAACGGAGATCACAACATTTTTTAGAGAGCTAAACATGTGAGATAAATATGAAACCTCACATTTTCACTCTAGCGTATATACCCTGTAACTTCTGAAGAGCATGTAGCTTTAAACAAAGAAAACTGGGTTTTATATGTATCTTCTGATAAGAGTTACAGTGAAAGCTTGGCCTTTTAATTTATTAATGTTGACAATAGTAATTGCTGCAGTTTGGTTAATGTATTTTAACATGCATTTTCTTCAAATTAATATTTAAACATGTATAGAGCCAACATTCTTAGCATAAAATGTGTCAGATTATTTTCTTCACTCATTTGTATGCTTTAAATTATTTATTTGTTTTTTTTTAAAAAAGCATTTAATTTTTAAAACGTTTAAATATTTAATTATATGATTTAAAAATAGCCTGATAATGCTGTGTGTGTGTGGGGGGGGATGCATTCATTATTTTGCACTATTGTGTTGCTTCACATGCTACATTCTGGGTTTCAAAGGCAAAAAAGAGCTTAATATGGCATCCTTGCCGTTTTCGAATGGCGTTTTTGAAATGCATACGCTGGTTTGCTTACATGAGCTTTATGCACAAAATAATATGCATCAGAACCTGTATCATAAGCTCTCCATATGTTGTTCCACCCAGACGACACTATTTCTACTGGCAGTTTCAAGACTGACTCTGCAGCCACGTCTCAGGTTAAAATGCAGTTTTAGAAGTGCACATAAATGGAAATCCAGCCAGGGAAGCTGCTTCAATACAGTCACTACATTCAGTCGCCTCCTCAAAGCTTTAGCTGCTGACACACAGCCGCTGAAATATCCCTCTACTAGAACATGCCTTTGAACTGTCAGTGCATTCCCTTCTCTTGTCAACTAGTGTCACTTTACCTCCCTGATGTTTTAATATTTATTTATTTTCCAAGTAAAACTCATTTGAATGCTTCTCTTTTGCATTAAGTGACATATGTTTGGGAAAGTGTTGGCACAGTAAAACAAGATCTGTATAAAAGGTGTAGAATCTCATTTGATAGATGAATGGAGCCGCTTTCCATTATAACAGTGCTGTGGCCACTGAAATGACCTTTAAATGCAAGCTGGCCTGTATGCTAACTAGCCCAAGGTCACCCATGCATTGCGACTGTACTATAACAGCATGACAATGCCCACGGGTCTGAAACACATCCACTGATTGAGTGCGAACTAGTTGTGTTCCCTGCTTGGACGCTCGGAGACCAGTAAGGTTGAATGCACAGTGGCCGCGACCGTAAAATGGAACGCTGTGTTTCCATTAGCTTGTAACAAAAGTTGGAGTCACTGGGCCAACCTTTTTCCATTTCTGCAGCAGATACCTGTGAAATTATGTCTGAGGTCGACAAATTGTGCTCCCATTAAAACAAAAGGGGACATTCGGTGACACAGTGGTATGTGAAATGCTAATTCAACGTGCAGCACTGACTGCTGTTTCTTAATGTGACCTAGAATGACTTTTTGTGTTTCCAGAGTAGAAGAACACTAATATGATGCGCTATGATCACAAAATAACATGTAACACAAACATGAGAAGTCAACTGTGGGCCCTATATTTATTCTCTACATAATTGCATTGTTTGAGGTCTGTAGATATCAATAGTCTTTTTTTTTTTTTTTTTTTTTTTTTTTAATGTTCTAGTTTCAAGAAATGTTCATAAAGCAAGGTTGCATTAAATTTAGGATGCATTAAAAATGACAATAAACATTCAAATTTTACAAAGCTGTTCTGGTTGTCCTTTTTATCAAAGAGTTTCACAAAAGTTTGAGTAGCAAATCAGCATCTGTATATTTATTTGTTTATTGATTTATTTCGAAGAATGCGGTCACTGGAATTAATCACATTTTATAAAATGTATAACATACTGAAATATAAAACATTCTATATTAACATATATATGACCAACTAGAAGTAAATATGTACCATGGGAATGAATAGTCTCATGTAAGTCTTAAATATTCTATGAAAGTAAGCTTGAAATGCTAAAAGCGTGTTTTTAAGCATAAGCAAAAGTCCAGTCCACTGCAAACTGTGGCTCGGACCGGCATCCTCGTTTACCTTATTGGTGAGTGGGCATGCCATCTGAACACAGATGTGCTCTGATTAAGAGGATGCAGAGGATGACAGAACTGCATTAGTGTGATGTATGTGCTGTTAGCCAGTGAGCAGCTAATTCCAAATTTAGCACCTGATTCGCACATGTAGTCACATCTGAGTGTGAGTGAAGATTTAGTGCTTGAGTCACTGCTTTTGATGGCTTTTAGAAGTCATTTTTCGGATTTCTGATTTATTTGTTTGGTATCCACTAATGAATTATGTTTTTAGGTCAGAAACGAGCTAAAAAGCTGAATTACCATCATTCGTGCTGGACCCGGCAGTTTTTTGCATGTCTGCATGCCGAAAGCACAGCTGTTTCTCAAGGGGCCCGCCACAGAAACGCCAGACACACAATAGTGAAGGGAGAGATTTATCTTCATTTTACTGATGGTGCACTCACCACACATTAACTCCTGGAGCAGCGCTGACAAGAATATGAAATGAATTACTACTGATATCTGATAAAGGCTTACATAATACACTATTTGAACAACCGAAAACAAACAATAGTATCCATGAGTAGGAGTATATTCTCTGGCTAGAAGCATATAGGTATTAACGTGCTGCACATACCTGTATTCCCATGCATACTGACAGTCATAAAAAGAACTAGAGCTTTGCGTTAAAATATTAAATAGTTTGTGCTCACTACATCCCAGATAGCACACGTACATCTAGGAGACATCTATTTGACGTCTGCATTTACATCTGCAAGACGTATTATTT
>JAUCMT010000054.1:15800705-15815276 GCA_032357475.1 Enteromius thamalakanensis
AGGCTTAGTTGGGTCCAGTTCTCCTCTGGCCGGACGCCCAGCACCTAATTTCCAGTTCAATTTTAAACACGTTGGATAGTGTGAGAACTTATATATTCTATTATTCTATTCATATTCTATTAGCGTGTATATTAATATTGTAACGCTCCAATACAAGGACAAAACAGGTTAGTGATCTCAGATTGGTAAATTTATTAACAAAGAATCCTCAGGGCTTAAACAATAAACATCTTGAAGAGGTGTTAACTGAACATAGGTAAGCATCAGTACACTGGATAAAGTCAACATAACAGGTGTCTGTAAACATTTGGGCTAAACATTTGAAAATAAACCCACTCTGTGACGTAGAAAAGTGGGGGTGTTTAAATGAGCCGTTTTAGGGGGCATGGACAAGTCATTTTATAAAAAAAAAAAAACATTATATATATCTCTATGGTCTCTGCAACTTGAGAGATCTTATCTATGCACTAACAGCTCGTAACACTCCAAAGAGAAAGGAAATTTAAAAATCGCATCTTATGACCCCTTTAAAAAGTTGTGAAATCTTCACCTCTACATCTCGGTTCAGCTTCTCCATGATCTTCTCTTTCTCCTCTTCTGTCACGTACACCTTCTGCATGTTATTTCTGAAATCCATGTCTTTAAAAGTCGGCAGCTCTTTCACCTGTTTTAGAAGAGGCAGAAATGTGTGAATTGTGTTTTATGTTGCATCAGGAAAAATGATCTGGACTCTAGTCTTTCTTACCTTCTCTTTGTCACTGGCCTCCCGATCTATCAGGGAACCCTGAATGAAACACAGTGTTAGGCTCTTTAAGAAAGTCTTGAGTGTGTTTTTTATTAAATGTATCAGCATCTAACGCTGTAACGTGATTCGTTCATCACATATTTCACATCAGTGCCATCACACCCTCTTGTGGCACACAATCAAAATTGCAATACCCAAGACTTGCTCACCCCAAAATAAAAGTGTTTTCCAGGCCTGTTTATACCATGAGCAAAACTAAAGACACTGGCCATTTACATAATTACCAATAGATTTCATTATAATAAAGATTGTGGTAATTATTTTATTATGATATACAGTTGAAAACTTGTGGGTCATTAAGTTTTTAAAAGATGCATTTAATATTGAGATTTAAAATAAATGCCTAATAACGTCACATTCATCAAAAGAATAAGAAAAAATATATCATTATTTCTACACATATTAAACAGCACTACTGTTTTCAACATTGATAACACTAGTACTAATAATAATACTACATGTTACAGCATCAAATCTGCATATTAGGATCATTAAGAGTACGATTTCTAAAAGATGTGAAACTAAAGACTAGATTCAGCTTTCGGAATTTAAATTTTTTTAATTTTAATTATTTTAATTAAATTTCACAATAATATAGTTTTACGGTATTTCCATCAAATAAATGCAATCTAGGTGAGCAGAAGAGACCTTTTAGAAAATATTATATCTTATTACAAATTGCATAAATATAAAGCATATATAATATAAAGCAAATATACAATACTTATTTAATATATTATATTATAATATATTTATATGCCAGTATAGAAACATCTCAGGATAATATAAATTTCAAGTGTCAAAGAAAAAGGTATGAAGAGTTGTGCAATGTCATGTCATTTTTTTGCTTTGTCATTATGGTGAGTAAAGTGTAGATTTATGCAAAAAAAACAAAACAAAAAAAAAACATTTAAAGCAGTTTAACATCAAAACATAAAATGTGTGGCGGGGGAATCAAAGCGTATGAAGATATATAGGCACTACAATATAACATTAATGATTCATTTTTTAAAAAAACAGCTGCTGTTTCAATGTTGTTTGAAAATGTTAAATGTGGAAGAAAAAAAAAAATCTCATGGAACCTCATCCATAAAGCACAGTTTCAATTTCCAGCTCTGTCAGTGCAGCCCAGCACTCAAATCCTCAATACCTGAGATACCATTCATGAACTACTCATCAATCACATCCACCTAAAAAAACCCCACCAGGTCTAAGGGGATGCGTGCATGATTTAGATGCTGTTTGCTTATTGCTCGTGAAGTTAATGAGGTGTGCAAAGACAAATATCAGGCACGCTATGAAAAGATCAACAATCCAGGAGAAACAGCATCTCATCACAGCGGCGAGGAACGGTTCCTACCTTCAGGTCGTATTTCCTGTGGACAACAAGTCTGTGGCTGAACATGTTCCTCATGACGATCAGATACGTGTCCTCGCTCTCCACCGTAACCCGGTACATGCCCAAAAACTGAGGGAGGAGTGTACTGCCATGACACTTCACTATATGCTGCCAAACACAACACAAAAAGAATCATGTTCTCTGAGCTTCATCCATAAAGTTTAATGTTCATTAGTTACAACCTATGAACCAACTTTGAGTAGCATATGCTCTCCAATATCAAACAACCCCACGGGCTTAATAAATTACAGCTCTGGTTCTGTCTGCATCACTGAAGACAGAGACTAACATAAAAAAGAAAGTGCATGTTAACAGGACTTTAAAAACAAATATTAGCTTATAATTTAACATTAAGTAAGTTTGTAGTTTCCCGGGTGCGTGTTAGTGTACCCTCAGGACATGCTGTGAATATAAAGGCAATGCAAATGGAGAAGCGATTAAAATCTGTTTATTCAGCTACAATGGAAACTGAGAAACCCACTCACACATTTCTCATGGCCGTCACGGCACTGTAAACAAGACACAGGCATTCAAATGCTACGCCAACCCAATTCTTACAAGTGCACACAAACAAAAAAAGATAAATTAAAAGGTTTTTAACAATACATGCTCAAAAGTTTGGGGTCACTAATATTTTTTGGTTTATTAGGTAACATTTGTTAACTACAAAAGTTAACATGAACGAAGAACAAACAATAGTTCTCTACAGCATTTATTAATCTTAGTTCACGTTAATTTCTGCATTAACTAATGCATTATTAAAACCACAAGGTTGGTTTGTTAACATTAGCTTATGCATTATGAATCAACATGAAAAATAAATGAATGTTTTCTTTTTAACAAAAACCAAGAGCGTAAAACATGTAGCGTTCATTAATCATTGATCTTAATACATTAACTAATGTTAACAAATAACACATTATTGAAAAGTGTCAGATTCTTTTTAATGTTTTAAAATTGGTTTCATATATTCACAGTATTTTTTTTAATATATTTTTACAATTTAAATAACTAGTTTCTATAATAATATGTTTGAGAATTGGATTTATTTCTGTGATCCACAGCTGAATTTTTCTGCTTCATTATTTAGTCTTCAGTGTCACATGACCCTTCAGAAATCATTCTAATATGCTAATTTTCTGCTCAAGAAAAAATGTTATATATCAAATATTGAAAACATTTTTTTCACAAATTCAAAAAAGCATTTATTTGAAATATTACTATACAAGTTATATTTTTTTTCAATAAATAAATAAAAATCCTCCTGACCCCAGTTCTATTTAAACTGTAGTGTAGCTTTTATTCGACATAAGGAAGATCACCGTTCACGGAGACCACCATGTTGAAATCCCATGACCTAATATTTCTCTCAGTGGTGCCTTATTTTCTGACAATTTTAGCTGTGGCCTAAATGAGCTATTCATGACCTATTCCAACACCTTTATATAATCTAATAAACAAAACTTTCATTATGCTGTGTGCATGAGAATAGGAGTATAAAATCTTGACTACGACTGCATCATAATAAACAACCATAAACCACTTAATATACCTTTAAATAACCATAAACAAGAACAACAAAAGCTCATTGTCAATCATAAAGAGAAATTTACCTATTTTGAGGAAGTGTGAATGTAACATGAAAATGACTTCAGTGACTGAACAAGTTAGTATGACAGTGTAGAGAGGAAATGAATGGCAGTGCGTGCGGATCCCAACTTGGTAATTAAACATAAAAATAGCTCAAGTCTGAATTCTTTTCCCCAACACAACCAACCCAGTTTAATATGCAAGCTTAACTGCTAAATAACTCAAAAATGACTGTCATATAACGTGTCTGTATTGTTTGCAAGCTTTTAAAGTTGAATAAATAAGATGGTGAACTAGTTTGTGCTAGAAATTTGAACAGATCACAACTTCTAGAATCATATTTGTATGTTAACACCAATGAGCATAAGAGACTTTTCTGAAGGATACAGCACTTAAACAGATACTGATCTATTATATTAAATATTCCAATGAAGGCACGTTTGATATGGTATAAATTAATCTGTGAATGTCCTGACTAGTATGTTGTAAGTTACCTGGTGATACTCGGATAGAATGTTATGCATATCAGCTACTTCTTCACTGGAGATCTGCTTTACTATCAGTGTACGGTCATAGGACGTGAAGAGAAGACCTTCCCCCTTTTCATCGCCTCTCATGGGAGCACTGCGAGCCAGGGACACCTAATGGAAAACATCCGTGCATGCAAATTTAGCAATATTATTATTTCACTAATAAAATACGTCCAATAAACGGATGAAATGCACAACCTGATAGTCAAGATCTTCAATTCCAAATCTCTCTCTGAGGTTCCTGAAGACTTGTGGACAGTACTCCTTAAATTTAAAATGGCCTGGAAGATTTTCTCTATAAGTACAAATTAAAAACCCCATCAGAATCCTGCATTTCACATTCACCTGAAGGCAAAATGCTGCTTTGATGTGGCCATTCGGCAGAAAAAAAAACAAGTACTCTCTTTCACCATCATTGCAAGAATTCATCTAAATGAAGGTTAACATGTTGATGCTCATGAGTACAAGTTCACATGCAGAAACAGCGAGCAATGACCGTAAATGTGTAAAATAGTGATGTGCTTTTGATAAATACTTGTTGAAGAGATGGTTGTTCACTTTAATTTTGGTGTTGGCTTTGAAGTCGTCTGGAAGCAGCATGACAGGCACTGGAACTTGATTCAAATCATTTATCTGGAAAAACAGAGTTGGAAAAATGACTTTTTGCCTCTGAGATTTCCTGAAGATGAATGACTCTCGTTTACACACACTTTTAACACATGTCATTGCAACATCTAAATGATTAATGCAACATAAACTCACCCCGGGGTCCTCCAAAAATCTGCCCTTAAAGTAATGTTTACATGATTCCTATTGGTTCTTCATTCATAATTTAAAACACTACGATCCGCATAACTAGTTGCGCATTTTGACTAAATAAGTGTTGCAAGTAACATAAATGAAAAATACAAATTTAAGATACTAAAAGCATATATCTCCAAAAAATTATGTTCTCTAGAACAGTTACTCATATGAAATTTGACTCATTTGCCAAACGACTCTTTTGAACAGTCTCAAAGAACCGTTTAATCCAATGATTCGTTTACCTCGTGACGTTATTACATCACCATACGCTCGCTGTTATTCTAGATTTTGATATCTAAAACGTTCAACCAAGAAAATAAATAATTACATTGTGTTTAAACCATTTTATTTGCGAATGTATTATATGGTTGCTTATAATGTTATTGCACGTGTCCTACTATAATTTTTTTTTGCATATGCAGTTCAAATCACTAAAACAAAGTCGCAGAACCTAAATATGACTTGCATGCCAATTAAACAAAATCAAAAAACGGCTCACAAATCGTGTTGTGAACCGATTCTATTGCAAAGATTCGAACAATTCGTTCGCAAATCAGTAGCAACAGTTGCAAATCCGCCGCGTGCAATCAAACAATGTATCCGGTTTGCGGGTGACCTCATGAGCCAAAACCCATTTTAACAACAGCACACGCCAATTTTATTAATATTCCTACGCACAGTGCATTTACAGTCATCAAATCCCCAACACACGGGCATGCAGCTAACTGTTAGCTCATAAAATGGCAGTTGTGTGATGTAGGAAGTTAAGTGAATCGTATGCCGCCTTACCGAATGATTAACGCCCCACATGAACACGCTGAGCATCGGGTCGCTCGCCCGGAACACTTTGACCTTCTGCTGCACGAAATGTTTCTTTTTGGTCTTGGTTTTGGGGGCGAGCATGACCATCGGGCTGGAGGCGCTGCCGGTGTTACCGAGGGACGCCATCATCACGGTCACTCCCCGGTCTGTTTTCCTGACGGATCCGCCTCCCTCTGCTCCTGCTCCGGTTCCTCTAGCTGACAATCAAAGGTCGAAAACAACACAGGCGCTAAGCTGCGGGGCTCGGTTCTCCGCTGTGTTTGCAGGCCCAGATGGACCGATTCTTCATGGAAGTGAACAACACTAGGTTGCTGAAGAGTGGCAGTGATCCAGATGCTCCTCCCACAAGTTCAGAGGAACAGCTCTTCATATAATGTGACAGCAAGAATGCGTGTCAGACTCTCACCTGAGTGTAGTCTGCGTCACGTGGTCTGTGAACGTACAGGTGAGATGAGACAGTAGAAACATTAATACTAACCTGACCATAACTGTAATATTTCCTCTGACAACCTCCTGCTGTTGACGTGCCTGACATTTCCGAACGAACCGTTGTTATGAGGTGGATCTTTTCAATGATTCGGTTCAAAAATACGGTTCGTCAAAGAATCGGACCTTGGGCGAGCATGAACTGAAATTACCTTGACTGATGGGGCGAAAAACATAAGTTTTATCAACATTAATAGGCTACGTTATATTTAGCCTAATGAAAATATGCGAAAATGGTTCAGTCAGAAGATAATTATCCTAGTTAATTAATATAATTTGAATAATTTGGCTCCATGACAAGAATTGCTCGAAAGAACCGATTCGCGGAACTAAAGAAAGACGCGAACAAAAGTAATCAGGCGGCGCGTTTTCCAAAAACGTCATTAGTTAATTATAGTAATAAGTTCTATTGAACTCTGTTGGTAACGAAGGAACTTCAGTATGAACGTCAATAGAGATTGAGAGTGAATCTTTTGGCCTAAAAAACAAGCGCGCAACGTAAAGGTAAACAAACACATATTTTCCTAAAATCTAAAATCATTGGTCTATTTGCAATTATCCTAGCAATAACAGTGTTGTCTGGGAAGCCTGTGAGAGCATATCAAATGCAGCGGTAACTAGTTACCTGGGATTATAACAGGCCTGTGCAATTTAATTTCAAAATACATATAATAGTATGTAATACAAATGTAATAAAATTAAAACACATTTTATTTATTTATTATTACAGCCACAGTAGATGTGAAATTGGCCTAAATTAAAATGTAATGCACTGTAATCAGTTGCATTTAGTAATTTACAATTATTTATGCATTAATGCATATGCTTTATTTTTTACAGACATTTTTTTTGACCTGCTTTAAAATGAAATGAATAAAGTCTTAATTAAAGTGATGTAGGATTTCAAAAGTGACAGTAATCAGTGATGAATTATGTAAGGTTAATCCTGCTTGGTGTACGTTTTTATAAATTATTAACAATTGAAAACATTACAAACTTAAAGTAACCAAGTGTAATCGTTTACATTTATTTTAATAAAGGGATTAAAGTAGTTACACTATACTATTTATTAAATTTTAGTCACAGTAATCTGTAACCTATTACATTTTCAAAGTAACCTAACAAACACTGATCAAATGTGGGTAGAAATGCTTATGTATTTGGTCTTTTCTTCCTCTGCAAATTCTATATTTCCGCTCCCTTGATTCACAGCGAATAATATATGCATACCAAAAATGTAGCTTATGTTGCAGAGCATATAAATTGTCCAAGTCACAGCGATTCAAAGTAGGGCATGATGAAAGCATATGCTATATTCTGCTATATGTTGTTACCTTGGAAACAAGCATATGGATTGTTGTGTGAGTATACATGTGCATGGATCTATCTTGGCACAAAAGCGCTCTAAATATTTAATCTTCCCTTTATATTCATGAGAATTAGATCATATAAATAGCATTATATGTAACCACTTAGCTTAGATAACAAGATGTTATACCCTGTTAAAGCATAAAGTTATTCTTGGTAAGCAAAATCTGCTCTGGGCTTGCAAAAATGCACAGTCACCGTAGCTCAGTATGCACAAGGCAATATTTGTATGTGACATTTGTTGAGCATATGGCTGTATTTTTTGCAGCCAACAGCAGCATCTGCTCTTTCTGGTTGCCTTTTGCTAATTCATTGCTTCTGTTTTTTTTCCTTTTCAGTTGTGCATGGTTTAATAGTGGTTTATCATATTCAATTTCATGCATGTGGGCTATCCAAAAGAGATCCAGTCAGTCTTTATATTAACATATGCATTTATTTTTCTCTGTATCCCTTTATTTCTTTATTTTTCTTGCACACATTATATATATATATTTTTTTTTTCCCAATGGGCTCCGTTTCAAGGGCCCACAACTACTGGCACATATATTGATACAACAAAATCAGTGTGAGATACATTGGTGAGACATTATTTTGTGCACTTTTTCTCAATGCATTTTGGGAATGAGAAAACACAGAGTAGAACAAAATACCCAGAACACAATGTGAAATATTGAAAATTAAGCGATATACTAATACTTTCCAATACTGAAGAATCAACATATCGACATAAATAATGACATAATATAATACAAATTATATATATATATATATATATATATATATATATATAAAAACACATGTACAGCAGTAAATGCTCTTAACAGTGTGTTTTAATTGTAGTTTTGTTTTTAATCCCTTTTTATGGTGCCACCAACGCATGGCGCTAACTCTCTTAGCAAATAAAATAAGCTCTGTTTTGACAATGAAAAAACTGCTGACAATATAAAAATACATGGCATTGTAGTTCATTAAATAAATCAACAATTTATAGATATTTTATATATATATATATAAAATAGCATATTGAAATATATAAAAATATGCCTAACAACTTCTCGAAAAAGGTAACAGCCATCAGCATTCAAGAATATTCCACCTCATGACACAACCAACCACGATAACCTCACTTATGTACAAATAATCCACGACGTGTGTTTGCGGTCAGTGTCGTATATGAACGAAAAAGGAGTACTTCCCAAATGTGCACATTATGATAGCGTTTAGATGTCGATTACATGACAATGTGTACGATTCAAAAGTCTTTGAGGAAAGGATTCAAGGAAATTTAGTAATGCTCCAGAATAAATTAGACGCGAAGATATATTCCGTTTTCTTAAGTATAGTTACTCAGTGTATCATTGGAGAAGGGGAGAGGGGACGTCACCCCATCTGCTTAAAAGTTAAACAGCCCATTGAGAAACAAACGAAGGAGTTGTGGCCAGGAATTAAATACCTCTCTGTAACAGCTGACCTATCCCAGTTTAAGCTCATGTGGTGTAGTGGTCATTATTTCTGATGCTGCTTATACGAGTTTATGGCAGTGAACGTGGTCTGGACTTTCTGAGTGAGGGCCCGTTCCCATGTGAAGTGGTTTATCCCTGGTGTGTCCTGGTCAGGCAGTGTCTTGCACCGAGCTGAGGTCATCCCCTCTCCCTGTACCCCTCCTCTTCCTCCAGGCTCAGAGCTGTGGGGCGGGCGCTCCCCTCACTCTCCATCACATGGTAAAATGCCATCCTCCCCGGCACGTGATGGCACGGTGTTGCCCATCTCGTCGACGCACCAACAGTGGCCACGCTGCATGCCCTTAGAAGAGCGACACTACAAGACAACAGGAGATTGTTCTGGCTTTGGTACAGCGGAGGTGGTGCAAAATGGCACATAATGGTGACCTTCGGATATCTAAATGAACTTCTACAAGGAAGTTTTACTGTCACAAAACCGGAAGAACTAACAATACAGTGATAACTTGAAACTTGACAACTAAATTTCCACTTCACATCAATTAATCAGTACCTGCTTTTTCCTGTAGAACCCGCGAGTGTCACAGTTTGGGATGTAGATGTCACGATCCGACTGGAAAATGGTGAGCTCGAGACCTCGCAGGACAGTGTTGAGCAGCTTACGACATGGAGCCTGGTGAGGAAATGTGGAGAGCAAAATGTTGGAATGCCACACGTCATGCTTAAAATATATTTGCTTTAGAGGCATTTTGATCATTCCATTCTCTGGCATTGATTGCTTTGTAAATAGCGCAACCTAGAGGTACACAAATGTACAATATAAAATAAGTATATTCAATTACATGATAATTATGATTCACATGAGTCAGTTCCACTTTAATTGCAATCTGACTTGTCTTTAACATTCAATATGAATTGATATAAAACAATTAATAATTTAGCATAATTAAGCCTTTTTGTGTCTTGGCATAATGCTTAGCATTAAGACCAAAAGATAGACTCACCTTTTCTGTTTCACCACTATTCGAAGGATGTGGCCCTGTGTAAAAAAATGAACATTAATACTGAATTATGACTCTGCAAGTTTGAAAGAAAAAGACATCGAAACCTGTGATTTAACTACATTAACATATTTAGCTATGATTTAGGAGTAAATCTGGTTTGATTTGGGTTATTTGATTTGGACATATATTTTAAGCAACAGCTCCTGATATCATTCATATAAATGAACACTATAGGCTACGTCTCTTAAGTTGTAATGACTGAAAGTCAACAGTAGATGGAGACTGCGTGACTACATTTCACCTGCTACACGAAATGACACTGTAGGAATGTGGGTGACACTGATATACACTCAAGAACACACACACACATACACTACTCTTGCTCTTTATCCCCTCTGTTTCTCCTCTTTATTCTGCTCTGAGTTGTTCTGATGTCCATATGCATGGCGCAGTTGCAAAGACCTTCACACAACTACACATACACACATCTGTACTCATACACAACCATTCATCCAAATGACCATTATTACAAGTGATCTTCATCATGCGTATTTACGACGTGCGAAAGCCTCAAATCACAGAAATGCCTTTACACCCTGCAGGAATTTACAGCCATCACATGCAAACCAGCAGCTATTCCCAGCACTTTATGCACATGTCCTTGGTTCAGTTACAGGTTTGTCATCCTACCAAGCCTCTGATATGGACACTGCAGTGCAGCGGCTTGCCAGCACATCGGTGGAACCTGAAATGCATCCTCTAGCTATTTCGCCGTGGTACTTAAAGCAGATTAGCCATCGTATTTTCTCACCGCATGCGGCACGGCGAGATGCCGGGCGAAGCTACGGCATGGAGGAAGGGACCGCAAAGGCATCCGCTCGCTGAAACTCTTACCTGTGGGGCGGGGCCTCTCGGTGGGACTGGTTTTGCTCTGTTTGGCGCAGAAGCCTCTGCCCTGCAGCAGAGCCTGAAGGGGGCTGTGTTCACGTGGAGGGGGCACACAGCGGAGCCCCTTGGCGCAGCTGAGGGTGTAAACCCCGCAGGGCTCCCCCGACGCCAGCATGGTGGTGCTGGGCACCCCGGCCGGGTCCCTGGAGGCCCGGCCTGTGCCCGAGGGGTGCCCTTCTTTGCAGCTCACGCAGTTTTTGTGGGGGCCCAAGCGACCCGCCAAAGACAAGGATCCACTGTAGATGATCAGCAACAGGACAACGGGCGTCAAGTTGGAAAGGAAAGACATCTTGCGTCCGGGTCTCAGGTTCTCCATGCTCGGTTGTGTCGTACGTGGCTGATGCTATTTCTGGAAGTCTGTTTCTCTTTCCCCTCTCTGTTTCTTTGCTCGCTTTTCAGCTTGGTGAGGCTGCGAGCCGGGAGTCCCCTGCAGTGCCAGAGGATACAAACCGAGAACGAGTGAGAAACGGCAAGCAGCGGCTTTTAAAGATCTGAAAGGCGGTGATAGAGAGGGAGAGGGAGAGAGCACAGTTATGACACCTTCAGGGGCTGGGACTGAGAGACAGAGAGGGAGAGAGAGAGAGAGAGAGAGAGAGAGGGAGAGAGAATGTGTAAGGGGGGGTGGAAAGAAAGAGAGAGAGAGAGAAGGAGGGAGAGAGATTATTTTTCCTTTTAGAAATCATCAAGCACTGCTCCAGCTTTCCCTGTATCTGGAAACATTCCTTTGCCCAGGATACTTACTCTGGCTATGATGGTTACTTTTTCTGCATCATCTGTGAAAATGTTAGAGCATTCTAGTAATCTTTGCCATGGTAACAATGAAGACGAGGGATTCCATTTCTCTGCCGACTACGGTAACTTGCTTGCGGGAGAGTCACACCATTAACCCTGTTGCTTCAAAGAACGCTTAAAAGATCAGCCACTTCACAGAAGTCAAGCTTTTTTATGTAGCATTGCAGTATTAGTTACTTTTGAACATTTTCATGGTCTTTCAGATGCAAAAATCTACTTATTAAAGTTGCAATGAAATTTAAGTGGGGATGAATCATTTTTTCTTTATTGTGATTTACTTCAGAGCATCGAAAAAGACAAAATGTAAAGCAGAGATTCGGTTTGAGGTTCAGTTGATTGGATGCTGAGATGGATGTAGATGAACATGATCTTGGGGTTGGCATTTTGTCATGGAAGTTACGAATTATCAAGGCAAAAGGGTTGTAAAAAATGACACCTATATGGATCAAGCATTCGCAATAATATCAACGACATGTTAAGTTGTGACGCAAGAAATTTCTGAATCCAAGTCTCTACTTGTTTTAATGGAGAACACTCAATCTCAGCACTGTTTATTCATACATTTAAACAGCACTTTAAAAAAAAAACGTAATATATTAGAGCTCACAGTGTCCTGGACACCAATATTTTAATGATTCATAAAAGATGAGTCACTGTCTGACCATTCAATATGGAGATCTGATCTGATAGAATGGATAGAATCTTAACACTCTTCTAAATAAAGGTGCTTCATCATGCCATACAACTTCTACTTCACAAAAGGTTCTTTGTGGTGAAAGAAGGTTCTAAAAAGGTAAGAAAAAAGATGCTTCTTTAAAAAGAACATGGACCGGATGGTTCTTTGTGGAACCAAAAATGGTTCTTCTATGGAACGGCTGTGAAAAACCTTTGTTTTTAAGAGTGAAGTGAATTGAACAAGCACCCGAATTGAGAATGCTGCTTTTTGTTAGAGCGATTCTAACAAAGGTGATTCTGCCACTTAATAGTTTATTTTGGAAAAGGGGCCGTGTGGATAATTGGGGCAGTGTTTTCGCTGGAATGTACACAAGACGATATATGCCAGCAGCTAATAATGCAATCCATCAGCCTAGTCAACCAGATAAATCTGATCTCTTTGGAGGACTTCATACAGTTCAGAGTTGTCCTTTGGCCCAGACACCATAAATCGAGATTTTATGAGTCGTCTTTGAGTGCTTTTGTTGAAGACGATGAAAATTCCATACAGTGGCCAAGGGGTTTATAATACTATTTTTACCATCAGGATGCACCAAGCAGATGGGGTCTCTTACATGCAAAAACCTGCTTTAAGGTCACACCCAGCTGAAGGGGTCCCATAAGGACAGAGTGTTGTTTATTTGTTGTTGTCGTGAAGCGGGATGAAAGTTGGGCTGGTATGAGTGCAGAAGGCAAACAGGATTCAGATGATTATCTTACGATATTGACATGTGTGGTCATATTTCAGTTGAACACAAACATGTTTGTCTTCTGAGTCTCGGTTTGTGCCACAGAATAGATCTGTTTATCGGTTACGAATACCATTGAACAGTCCCGATTTGATAGGCCAGGCCTACTCTAGTTATTTAACTTCTGGAAACCGCAAAATGTTGGAGTGTTCTTTGTTTGGGGAGAAGTCGGCTGGATGATGTTCTCTTATTAGAGTTGATTAGTCTTGGCAAAGAACGCAAAAATCACCTGCTGTCTGACATTCCCATCCGTGCCACAGCACAACCCCGTTCTCTGTTTCCACATGTTCTGGCTGGAGAATGTTCCAAGAAGCGTGCCAAACCGATGGGGTCTCTCTGTTTCCAGATTCACCAGATTACACGCTTTTTCTCCTCATCTCTGTCCGTTCGATGGTTCCGGCTCTTATGCTTCTTTTTATGCTTTTTAGACTGCCATTTGTCAGCCATTTCTAAGTGTAACTTACACCAAAAATGTCTGTCTTTCAGATGTTACAGCCCATATGCTTACAGTACATTTAACTCCTGCAGTTGTTATGAGTCACCGTTACAATGGGCCTTTAGATTGTGCCAAGTGTTCTGTAACCCACTTTTCAGCTGTGTGAGGTAATAGAGCGCCAGACATTTTAATAGAATGAAAATATGTACTCACAATGAATGAAAAATGGAAATAGTTGTGTCAACACTTGTGTTAAAAATCTGAGTATTTGTGTCTCTTCATTAAATGGATTCTGACTCTATCTTGGTATTCCCTGGCAGAATAAAAACTGTTGACCAGGGAAATTGTGTACCTGACCACTTACAGGTTAGATTCAAATCAATATTTTATCAAATGTATTTTATTAGTTAGCTACAATGATAATGTACTGTGTGTTTTTACTTTAACAAATGTGATTGTGTCATTAGGCCTCTTCACGAAATAATATTCAGTCAACTGGCCGTTATTGCAAAATAAACCCTATTTTTGGGGTTTATTTTTGTGCTTAAATACAGGCACAAATAAAAAACGCATGATTCTACGATGATAACTTATGCTATTTTTTTATCTAGCTTGTAAAATAGGACCCAACTGTGTTAGTGTGTGTGTGCGTGTAGGCTATACA
>JAUCMT010000054.1:15821654-15844672 GCA_032357475.1 Enteromius thamalakanensis
ACTACTGGTGGATCTTTATCATTGTAGGGTGGTTGTGTACACACACTCCCAACACACATTTCAGTCTGAACAGCTTGAAAAAGTGCATGTGGCACCAGATGACCCCTTTAAGCAAGTAAACTGCAGTACGTAATGTTTTATAATACATCCACAAATTGCATTTATTACTGTGTGCCAGGGTTCAGAGCCATATATATATATATATATATATATATAGGGCTGCAACTAGTGATTATTTTGGTGATCAATCAGTTAACAATTAGCAGATTATTTATAAGATTTATCGGCTTAAAAGAAATACTTTTTTTTTAAGACAAAAAACACAAGTTCTGCCCAATGTCCTTCAAACAAATGTTAACTGAATTCTATGAAAATTTAATTTATTAGAACACCTATCATAATAAAAAGAAAGCACGAAAAATGTAGGAATCTTTTTTTTCTCTTCTTATTTTATTTCTCATTTACTGGGGAAATAACAAACTAAGTGAGTTAGTAATTATTTACATAATAACAAAATTGCCCTCCTAAAACCACTATAAAGTGCTTGCCTTTTTCATCTCTTTTCATAGATAACAGATAACTGCTGTTAGAAAAGAGCTTACGCACATTGGAGGACCAACTAATATACTAAGCTAAGAAATGATTTTGGTAATCACCTATACTGTTAGTTTAGCTGCAGTGTTAAAAACCTTGCATAAACTTGTTTCAATAAATTTGTTAAGCACAGATCTTAGACAGTCTAAAACCAAATTTTCATCAGTAATTATAGGCAATCCACATCTAGCTGATTTTGGAGACAACTCAATACCCATCCTTGTTGTCTTTTATATGGAGTAGTGTTCTGTAAAATCTCAGTCTGTGTTTTAGTTCGGTCCATTTAAGGAATTACTGAGACAGTAACCTTTATTGTAATTGAATAATCATCTGTGGCTTGTAAAAGAATTTTCCAAGCAGATGTCTCAGACTGGACTGTATCGCAATCTTATTGACCAATAGCTTCACTCAGTGCCTCATTGTGCACCCTGAAAGTATCTGCAGCCAGTGGGAATGAATGTGACATCTTCAGCATCGAGCCATGAGTAATCAATAAAGAACTCGCTCTTGCCTTATGCGCTCTACATCACCTGATGGTGACGCAGAATCATTCAGATTGGCAAAGTCTGGGAACTTTTTTTCCTCCTTCTCCGTAAAGGTCATCTGCCAGTCGGGATATGCGTCAGCGTCGTCCTCATGTTTCCTCATTACGTTTTCACAGGGGTTTCATTTCAGCCCGTGTGGGCAGGGAAGTCAACGCTCCATCAAAATCGGACCGTGTTGCCACACCTTCACCGCCTGTTTCAACATTGAAGTGCCATACAGTGATTAACCTCTGCTCTGTTTTCTCAGGGTGCTCACGTGTGCATGTGCAAATCAATTTTGTCCTTAGTCAAGTGGAAATATCTCTATTAGTGTAATTGATTATTTTCCCTGGAGCTCTGGTGTGGAATTTTGTAGCCGCAAGGTTCATGGCACGGTTCTTTGTCGAAAGCTGTGGTAAAATAATTGAGTGCCCTTAAATTAATCATGGTGCGCTGTATTCGCAGCAGGAAAGACTTTAAAACTAGCTTTCATATGCAGGTTATCAGAATTTACAGTCGCCTCTCAAAGCTTGGAAAGAAGATCCTCGAAAGAGACGACAAGGCAGACTTGGACCTAAATCTGTGGTAACCGGTAGGGTCCTCCGTGTGTGGTTTTGGAGTTCGGTTTAGTTTGTGGAGCAATAACTAGGTACATTTGTCTATGCTTGCCCCCTTCCAAGGGTATGGCTGCAATTGTTGAGTCACATGCAGTGGATATAATCCTTTTTTTTTTTTTTTTGCATGATAGTCCCTCAAGATCAACAAATCCTATTCCATGTTGAATTTTCAATGAAACTAATCGCTCTGTCTGTCTGAGAACTTGATTTATGAGCATGAGAAAATTGAACAAATGAGCTTTGGCAGTCCTTTCCAAATTTCTTCGCTGTATGTTGGAAATTTACTAGCTCTGAGAAGGTTGCTGTGAAGAGGGTGTGGAAGTTGTTCCCGAGATGCTTTGCATACAAAGAGATAAGTAGTAGCCGAGACGTTAAAATTCTTAATAGCAGGTTACCTGACATTTCCATCCTGTGACTCAGCCTAATGCTTCTTGTTAACTGTTGATTCCAACACTGTCTGTTATTTTGGAATCAGTGCCGCTTATGACGCACATTACCGGTGGCATTTGCTTAGAAGTCCCTGAAAGCCATCTTTTGCCCTTTAGTCATTTCAAAACAAACTGTCATAAAAAAGCTGAACTGTTCAGCTGTGCCGCACATATACTGATGTGTTTTTAATGGTTTTTATGCTTCTTTAAGGTGACCATTATGGATACTGGAGTAAGAGGGACAATTGCTGTTGGGCTGGTTCCCCAGTATTACAAACTTGACCATCAACCTGGCTGGCTTCCACATTCAATAGCTTACCATGCTGATGATGGGAAGTAAGTTTACTTTGAAATATACATATCTTAAATTTGTTGGTTTTTCTTGTGTTTTAAATATTTAAGATAAAACATTTGATAAAATGTTTCTTTTAAAAATGTAAAAAACGTTTGTTGGTTGCCTGGTGAAGTCATGAACACTTCTTTCCATGAACCTTTCCAGATGTAAGTCATTGGTGACTCTATCTCTCCTGTTCACAGGCTGTACAACGGCAACCCCGTCGGTCAGCAGTTTGGTCCTAAATGTAACCGTGGTGACCGAATCGGTTGTGGTATCTATGCAGACACTTTCGATGCTGGACTTGTCACTGTGTTTTTTACAAAGAATGGCAAGGAAGTGAGTCTCCATGTTTTAGTACTGAAGTCACAGCACGTCACCAATTTACAGAAATATGAAGGCAAATTCTTTGTGTGTTGCTGAAGAACACTGCTGTTGAGATGTATGGAAATCTTTAAAAGAATGCTAATAATGCTACTCTGTTTCCACACAAAAATGTAGCAACACAACTTATTTCTTCACAATAAAAAAAAATGTTGCTTAAGCAGCAGATCAACTGGAGTAATACTGCTGGAAATTCTGCTTTGCATCGCATTAAAAAATTTAAATGCAAAATATAATTTTAATAATAATATTTAAATATATTTACCAATAATTGCAGACTTCTTTTAAACACTGAATTTTTTTACTGACCCTACACTTTTAAATGTTAATTGTCGAAAATAATGAACTGACACGTGTTTATATGCTTTGAGTAAACAGAATTTCAAACACTGAATTAATTGCAAGGTATAACTTACTTATTTAAGCATTCTTTAGCTAATCACATAACATCTCCATCCGAATATGATTTCTATAGTCTATTGTGTGTAGTGGTTTTGTTTATTACTCCATTACAGTGGTTACAAGAATTTATAGAGATAAAGTCTTTGAACACACAATAGTCTAGTCTTCAAATTGAGGGTTGTTTTCTGATGACTGGTTTTCCTGCAGGCCAGATAGTAGGGTCAGGAGTGATACAGACATCATTTCAAAGAGCAGTCTTTTTTCTCTGTTATAATGTGCTGTAAAATAGTGGTTAACTTTATGGAATGCTTTAACAGAGCTCTCTTTATGTATGTGTGTGAATGAAAGGTGGGGTCAGTGGTGGTGCCGGTGGCTCCAGATGGGCTTTTCCCTGCCATTGGCATGCACTCCCTCGGCGAAGAGGTACGGTTGGACCTGCAGGCGGAATGGGGTTCGGAGGAGGAGGACAGCGTCATGATGGTGGACAGCCATGAGGATGAATGGGCACGCCTGTATGATGTCAGAGTCAGTGGCACGGTGAGTGGGGGATGGCCATCGAACACCCAACCAAATGTAAAAAACCAGTGAGTTTCATAATCGTTTTTGTCTCTGTAGAACTGTGGAAAATGTGACGAGTTGAGTGCCGTCATGGTGAAAGATTGTAAAGTAAACCATATTTTACACTGGGTTAATTGGAAGTCATATATTTTTAGGAAAAAGTGCTTGCTAAGAATCTGTTTTCCAGTTGCCATATTTAGGCTTAAGGATTTTAACGAACCTCTGGCGGACATGAATAATGATGTTTCACAGCTCATTTCTGAGCAGTTGAATGTACAGTTTTCATCCAGTGGATGAGAAAACTGACTCAGGGGTTTGCACTAAAAGAGGAACATGAGCTATATCTAGATAATTTGTGGTGCTAAGTTTTGCACAGTTTGCAGTACAATGGCATTACACAGTATTCATGGTTACTAATAGAATGTCTCATCATTTCTTGGCGCCAATTACACGCCATTGTTTCAGCCACATATTTACATGGCATTCAACCATCAACCAGAGCTTCATGACCATGTTTTCTGGGTAAGAGAGGATCTAGATGTTTTTTTAGAATTCTGATTACCACCCACATTTGTTTTTTGCTTGTAAAATCAAATCCAGCTATTTTTGTTTAAACTCTTGTCATACATTTAAACCTCTTAAAAGTTAAGTAACACTGTGTCTACTAGGGATGGGATTTTTGATCATATTTCATTTTGAGTAATCCACAGGTTTGAGAAACGAGTACTCGATTAATCGGGGGTGGAGTTTAAGCGCGGGGGGCTGTGCGTTTGCGTCACAGTATACAGTAAACATTTAAAAGAAATAACAGCATGAGGTGAAACTGAAGTGCTTTTTCTTCATGACGCATTGTATATAAAATTAATCACATAGCCTAGATACATAAATACAATTTGTAATATAACATTTACATATTTATCTACACAAAATGCATGTGAGCTTGAACTACGTGTCAATGATAAAGTAGTGGATGCGCTTCTCCCGTTACTCTAAAACAACGGCAACTGAAGCTCCCACCAGACCCACTGCCTCTGATCAGTTTTTTTGAAATATAACCTACCTTTTCCGATGTTTATAAAAATAAAGTTTAATATTAGTTCAAACGACTGTTAAGTAGCCCACAGCCTAACAAAAATTAGAAGCCAGCATAATCTGGCTGCGTAAACTTAAAATAAAAATAGCCTGAATATTTTTACAACAGCTATAAAATTTAAAGATGAGGTAACATAAATTTTCTTTTAAAATGATCAGTCGGTAAAGGTAAATTTAAAGCCGGCATAATTTAACTATGCTGCTTAAACTTTAAACAAACACAGCCTGGATAGTTTACCATGCATGGCTAAGAAAATTTAACATAAGGACCACATATTTTTATTCAGAAAGATCAGCCGGTCTACGTGCTCAAAGTTAAAAAGAGCAGCAGTTATTCTAAATGGTAGCTTTACTGTCATTTATAATTTGTTGTAATGCATCCTTGTTAAGTAAGTGTTAATTACTTTTAAGAAGAACATTTTACTGACCCCAAACCTTAGAGAGGTAGTGAAGTTCTAACATTATTGCAGTTAATAATGTCTCTTTTCCCACTATCCAAGCCTTTTAGTGTTACTTTAATGTAATCCCTGCTTAAAATATTTTAAACCATCATATCTCACAGCTTTTTCCCCAATAAATTATGACAGGAATGATGTAAATCCAAAAACCACACATTACGTTACTTCCTGTCAGCCATTTACCAAGTTGAAATTATCATCATTCCTAGGGAAAAAAAAAACAACACCTGGGGGAATGCGGTGAAAGAGGAGTCTGCCGAACCCCAATGTATGTGTGCCTGTGACTGAGTGGAGGGAATTGCTTGCTGGAGGCTTTTTTCACTCATAATTCCTCAAAGTAGTGTTTAGATAAAGTTGAAAGAAACAAGCGGTCATGTGTTTAGATTGGTTATGGAGCAGAGACCTCCCAATAGAGTGAGACTCATTTGCAATACGTGCAGATGTTCTGGGAAAAGAATGTGTGCCCATTGTGCTCACCTTTCCATCTGATGCCCTGGACCTTCCTTGGCCTATTAATGCTGTACAGAGGTCATGAAAGCATTCAGCATAAAGTGCTGCACTGTTGGTATGCTTCACTGGGCTGATGGCACGAACTGGGCAGCGCAGGCCAAAACTGGCACCAGACCATCTTGTAAAAACTCAATAAAAGGACTTACGGGGTGCCAAGGAATCTTTTTGCCTTTCTAATATGTGGTTTTCTCAGTTGTGTGCCTTCTCTGTGAGTCCCATTGGCTTGGCGAGAGGGTGTCCCAAGACTTAAAGACTCTGCTGATAAGGGCATGTTTAAACAAGAACCCGAAAACTTTGGTAGATGGAACCAAGTGCAAATGCCCCGTGGTTTAATTTTCACTGAGTTTGTTTCTTTCAGAATTAGCAATCTCACTACAAGATGGATTTTGTGCAAAGCTCATGCTGTCAGCGGCATGCCAATAATAAAATGATTCTGTCGTATGTTTATTAGCCGAGTTTCGTTAGACCGCTTTTAAAGATGCTTATCTACTACTCATCAGGCACGATCTAATATAAACCAAGACTTACAATGTTCTTTCGCAGTCTGTTCATTTTGTGGCCTGTCTCCGACGAATCCAACATACTGTCTGAGGCTTTCAGAGCACCACCAGTCATTCCCTCCATTTATGGTGTAGCTCTTGTCTTTCAGCGATTGTTGGTAGGGGTACATTTCCAATTTGTGGTAAAATGATTTATAAAAGTGATGTCACTGTAGAAAAGTGCATTTAATTTAATGGGGTGAGCCTTGAGCGATCCAAGGAAGGTTAAGGAATAATTTGATTTGAATTCTACAAATTGTTTGCTTCGATCAAATTTTCCATGTGTGTTGGTAGAACACTGAAAACCAACAGCCTGCACCCAAACTTCAGCCCTGGTCGCATCGTAGGGAAACGCAAACATTTTTTTGTTGTTGCACTAAGATACGAGCACTTACATTGAAGCATGTATCTGAATGACACGGAGAGAAGCAGTACTATCTTAAGCATAATACTGCAGTTATTTGTTGCATACTGCAGTGCAGGGATTGTGTTGAACAAGCTCCTACTCATGAGTAAGTGCAGAAATGAGTTGCGTAGAAATGGCCCTCTCCCTCCCCTGCTGCTTATCTATAACACACTCCGAGGGCTGGCTCTACGTCACTTCCCCTGGCGCAACCTTCGACTTTGCTTTTCAACCCGGAAGAATGAAATTGCTCAGAAAAAAACAAAAAGTAACTTGTATTGCATACCATACGTTATTGTTGGTCCTCTCTGCTCTGCCTTTCTGAAATTGATTAACATTTATGAGTGCTATTGTTGTTTTCACTGTAGTCTGTTTATATGTTCACATCTCAGAAAATGTTTTCTCGGGTTTTATGGCCCTTAGCTAAACTGTTTCATCGTGGGATTGACATCGGTGACGCCAGACCTTATTGGTTGTTTTGTGTCTTGTATTTAATTGTGATATGGAAAGCTTGAACATGCAAAACTGAAGCGTGAAACATCTCCTGAAGGGAAAAAAAAAATCATACAGGTCTAGAATAGCACAAGGGTTAGTAAATGATGACACTGTTTTCATTTATGGGTAAAGCATCCCTTTAAGTGCCTTGCTCTTGAAGAAGTGCTGGCAGATCCATTACGATAACACTAATTTGCCCTGTAAGGCGGTGTTTAGATAAGAAAGTATCACATTCTGGCACACTGCTGTCATCATAGAAATCGCTAACACTCCTTGGTTTTATTTATTTTTTTATTGTCTGCATGCTTTGTCATCCATGTTCATGCATGCGATAACAGGGAAATATTTTGATGTGCTTATTAGTGCAATTCACTGTTGTAACCGATAGCGTGAGCTGAATTTATTTTTTACGCAATACTTATTAGCTCAATAGCTCATCATGGCTGTTCCCTGTCCATCATGGCTCTGTGCATGTTGATTCTTAGGTAGATCCATTTCGAAATCATAAATGGGAATTGGGTTTAAGAATTCTAAGTAATCATTTAGCAGATAGTTGTTTTGTAAAAGTGGAATTAATACAAGAATTGACAATTAAATTACCATGAACCAAGAATGTGAAAGTTTAACAATATGCACAATTAGTAATTATAGAACCAAATTTATTTGAGAATGCTTTTTGAATTCTAATTCAGTTCCGGAATTTGATTTTAAACTAAGGTAGCAGTCAGAATCTTCGTGATTCAGCAGTTCAAATATTAAGTAGAATTAGAATTATTAACTGAAATGTGTATATTTATACATTTATGTAGAGAAATTCAGCTTTTTAAACTAACAGTTTTTTATAATAATAATCTATTGTATTTTTATCGCTTGAATACACGCATTGTTTTTGTTTTATATGTTTTGGTTTTATTTATTTTTTGTACAACCTGGGGGCTGTTCCATAAAACAAGTTTAGAGTACAAGCCAGGCTTATTTTGGTTAGTCAGGCTTATTGTCAATAGATTTGTTACTAAATAAGTCAGACTAACTGAAATAATCCTATCTAATTACGTAAACCTGTTTTATGGAACAGGCCACTGGGCTCTCATGCAGATCACTGCTGTCCAGATAAGATTATTACTTTCAGTGGAAGATCCCTTACACACATGAACTCCAGGAAACTGAAGATTTGCTGACTCCTTCACTTCTCTTTCCAGTTACAGTAAAGCCACTAATTAGCCCATTCCCATCTCATTTAAGTGGTCTTTCTGGGTTATTCTGGAAATTCTGTGTTAAATTTAGCATTAGTCTTACTACATCTGGCGACTTTAAACGAGTGCGAGGTCTGCTGCCATTTCTGGTTAAAATGAATGCATGAAAATAAGTAACAGTCACAACATCAGCCAGAGAAAATTGCAATCAAATGATATGGAAAATGGTGGATTAGCATGGTTTACTTAAATCCATAAATCTTTAGGCTAACCCTGATATATGTTGCCAACATCTACAGAATGAGCAAAATTGAGCAATGAATTGTCACACATAGGTCACCCCTGTCTTTGTGTGTGTGTGTGTGTGTTTGTGTTATGAGAAGGCATTTGGCTGACTCCGCTGTGTACGTGCGGTTTTATGCGAACGCACAGCAGAGATCAGTTTAGCTGTTACTACAGCAGAGCCTCTGCCCACCAACTAATCTCCCTACGGCTCTGCGAGAACCAGACAACAGCCTGGACATATCCACATCCACACCAACACTGGCATACACATGCTCACTTCAGCAGCCTTGCATACTGCCTCGTACTCATGCATGCGCTCACCCTGACTCACACACACTCTTATGAGCTGGTTGGGAGTGATAACGTCTGAGAATGCTGGCTTTAGTGTGAAGATTTATGGTCCTAAACTCTTTGGCCCATTGTCTATGAGAAACAGGTTTTTTTTTAAACACTTCAGCTCAGAGTGTTTGTGGTTTCGTCAGGCCTGGCAATGTGGCTGAGTGTCTGAAACTGACGGGGTGACTCAAAGGGTTCAGCCTATTACTATGTACATTCCCCCGTCCCAGTCACAGAAATGATTTAGTCTTAATGTTGTACACAAGAAAACGAATGACAGTCCTCAAGCCTTCTGGCGCTGTAGATGTGACTGTGGCCTGGTTAATTCTGGTCGGGCTTTCAGAGCCGCACTCGTACAATTAAGCCTGGACGGGAATTCGTTATTCATTATCATTATGGCCTGTTTAACTGTATTACTGTAACACTAACCACTGTCAGACGCTCTTCATAGTTTCATCTTGAATAAGCTACATCTGTTCCTGCTCTGCTCTTCTTTTTTGTGTAACATCCCTACAGCGCAGTTTCCATTCGGTTTCCATTCGGTTTAGAGTACTAGTTCATCTGATGAACCTTTAGTGTCCGTATCACTGGGCTTTTTGGTCAGCCTGAGTTCATCTGTTTCCCACAACAGAATGGTTTCATTTGAAACTCGTTGTGTGAGGGCACTGGAACATCGCTTCACCCCTTGAAGGGAACTTGAGACTGTGAGAAAAAGGAAACAATGACTTATCTGTGGCAGGGAGAGGCTGTTAACCTGCTTTAACTTGTAACTTCCTTTTGCGTTTGCATCCTTTTTGATAAAATCAAGATATGGCAATCAAATGCCGTGTAGGGCGAAAAGGAGAAGGCCTGACTCAGTATGGCATCAGATTTGAGCTAAAGAAGCACAATTTATGATATCATTTATCATATATTGGAGGTTTTAGAGTAGGTAAGAGCTATGTGTATGTCAGCTTGGAGGAGTTACCAAGATGAAGTGTCTTGGTGATGGATATTTCACTTCTATGAACTTCAGAAACATTTAGCATTCAGATCTAGTAAGAGGAGGCCTGCTGGTTTGATACCCAAGAGGTCCATTATCACTGTTTTTTGGGTTTTTTCTTTTTAAGCAAGGCATTTAACATCAGGCTGGCCCAAAGTTCTCAGCCACATTCTGTTGTGAAATCACATAAGTTGCAAAAACAAATTCTTGACCCATGTTCCCTTTGTTAATATTATTTAAAAGCATTCATTAACATGTTAATTTATAAAAGTGTTAACAATTCAAATGAAAGAAATCATTTTTAACCTCAGTGACCCATGTTTGGTTTTGGGTTGTTTTGTGTGTGTGTGTCTGGAATATTTTTCACCATCTGGTTAACAGTCAATAGCATGCTCCGGATACATTTTTACATTCAGTGAGCCATTGTTTTCGGGTTATTGACAGAAAGGTCAAGTATGTGGCGAATTATTATTATTTTTAGCTCCTCTGTCATTTCATCATGAACTAATCAAAAGGAAACCGAAAAAATGTTGTGGTTGATGTGCTCCAACGTGACAGCTGTTTTTTGCGGAGCCTTCTAAATATGCAAATGTCTTTTATCACGCTATGTCCGACAGCATCAGTTGCAGCAGTCCTTTGGCAGGAGTCAGTGATTATGATTGGGCAACGTCATTCCTGCAGCAATAACTGGTAGTGATAGTTGTCTATTAAAAGGTGCTGAAAGGCTCCACAGATCAGGCCACAGCAAAAGCCAAGTAGTTTAATTTTGAAGAAATGCAAAGCCTCAGTTTTGAGACAAATACATACACCATGCTATCGCACGTCATAGAAAAGTGATCATTAGATATTTGCATGTATTTGTATATTACTTTGTTTTGATAAGAAAAAGTATGCCATGACACCATTATATTGTTTTACAATAAAGACCCATTCATTGACATTCAATAACACACGCAGTACTTTTTTTTTTATGCTCATCCTAATTAAACATAGTTTACCAAAAAATGAATGAATCATTAATTACTCACCCTTAAGAGTTTGTTCATCTGCAGAACACAAATTAAGAGATTTATTTATATTAATGACATAATATTAGTTTTTGGGTAAACTATCCCTTTAATACAATAATACATATGGTAAAAAGTATATTGCTCGTGTAAATTTCTTATTTAAAGTTTAACATAGTAGTAATGTTTTGCATTAAAAATATTAACATAGTTATTTCATATTTCACCCTCTCTTTGTCTTCACGGAATTAAACTTGTAACTTTAGTGCTACTCAAATACCCACTGTTATGATTGGCTAATATCTTTGCATAGGAAATCAGTATGAGTGCTGACATAGGAGAAAATAATCCAGAGTAACCTTGAAGGGTTTTTAGAAGTCTGTATCCAGCTGTTCGATCCAGCCCAGGTAGGTTATACCGCACCCTAAGCTGTAAATATTAAAAAGCCATCAACAGATACATTACATAACTTATTGCTTGGCTGCAGCATATATTTATAGTTTTTAACAGCTTCTTGGCAATGCCATCACCATATTTAACTGATGCACAAATAATCTAAGTTTCAGTGTCAAGCTAATTTATAGTCCCTCAGTAATGTAGTCAGGCCTTTTGTTAAATAATCCTAAAGGTGATCGCTTAACCAATTCCTTCACCCTCATGGCATTCCAAACCTTTATGACTAACTTTAATGTTTGAAGTAAATAGAACTCAATGTTGTTTGGACCCAAACATTCTTCAAACATATAACCTTTTTTTTTTTTTGGTACCACACACAACAGTTTTGGAGGCCCTTCCACATGAGTAAACGATGCCGAAATGTTAATTTTTCTCCATTTAAGCTTCTTTTTCCTAATGCCGAGCTCCTTCGGAAAGTCATTCCACAGCCAGCAGCAGCACAATTATCTTAATCTTTTTAACTTGTCTCAGCGTCTTAAAAACGTGTTAGCGAGGCACGTCGTAACGGTCAAAGACGTCCGTCAAGTGTGCATTTCGCAGAAAAACAATTAAACACGGGGCAGACTGACATGTTTTTCCAGCTAGATGCAGCAGAGTGGACGTGACGTGCAAGGAACAGAGATGAATGAACATGTCTTACGTGAACGACCCCAAGCGGTACTTTTTGTGCAGAGGAAAAGAGACTACTGGACACCAGTGAACAGCTCGTGGAAGTGATAATCTAAAAGTAGAAAATAATGCAATTATGTGTTCAGTGAAATGTCACAGTGTTGCGGAAGACTTCTTAATAGTTATTAATAATTATAAATAATTATTATAATATTTTTTTAATAACTCATTTAGATTTACTGGCTTCTTCAACAACATTTTCATAAACAATGCATCAAGGACAAAGAATGATGTAAACATACAAAACTACTTTTCTATCATAGATCATTTAAACAATTATTTTGTTTTGCTTTTTTAGAACCATCTTAGTGACAGGAATTCCCAGTGCTACATGTTGAGGCTTTTAATATGTTTTGTCAATTAAATGAGCAGCTGACTGCCAAGTACTTAACAAGGATGGATTGCATTTAGACAGACTTTGAGTAAGCGCTAGCCGACAGACAGCTTATAACAACATCATCTTCAGAGATTTTGTTTGAAGCTGTCAAAACATAGACCCTATTTTAAAGACCGAAGACGAGCGAGACGAACATCTCGGCGGCTCCACTTGTGGGCGTCTCCCTCTTTGTGTCCTCCGCCTTTTCCACATTCTCCGCACTGTCACAGGAAGTTGTGGGACTCGCTCGCAATGTTGCACCTGTTGCCGGGGCAGCGGGTCAACAAAACAAGCTGCCGCCCCCACGCAGGTCTGGGGATGGTGACGTTCAAGAGCATGTCGAATCTGTCAGCACTATCATGCGAGCATGCTGGGAGCTGTTGAGAGCTGTTAGGAGTGGTATAAAGGTAAAAAACCTCCCCATTACTCAGCATCAAGGAGGCAGGAAGGTGTGACTAGGTGCAATTTTACCTCCATCCTCAATTGAGCAGGCAACTGTCCTGGCACGAACACTTCGAGGTTGATGTTGAAAAGAGTCGGGTGGAGGCAGGAAAAAAAAAAAAAAGTTTTTTTCATCTATAAAAAGCAACCTGCGTTTAATTCCAATAAATGGATATCTGTTCCTCGGTGGGTGCATCCACCAGTGTGCCTCGGGAGATGAGAAGAGAATGTCTTCCGTTCCAGAAACGCGCATTCTTCCATATTGAACACCAATCAGTTTAGTTGGATCGATCAAGTCTGCTTTGATCAAAGCAGCAGCTGATTGTTTGCAGGAATTTGCATCTTATTCTCTGTAGTTGATCAGTGGTTTTGATGTCAGCAGGGGATATTCTTGGACCAATGACAGCAATCTGTTCCTGGCCATTTAAAGGCTCCGTTTGACTTTTGCACGCACATTTTCGTGTTTTTCGAAATGTCTGGTCGTTACCAGCATGTGGTTGTACGAGGCCCCCTGTCAGAGTCTCCGTCTGACCCGCAGTTGTCTAGCGGCGTAAACAAGGATACTAAAGGTTGTTGTGGATGGCATTGGCGAAATCTTTCCACTGCCCCAATAAAGTGCTGATTCTGACGTTGCGAACGGAAATTTCTAAGTAATTAATGACAACCAGTTGAAATCTGAAAGTAATCACCATGCTGTGTTGCGAGTTTAGAAGCTGTGTTGGGCCAGAAACCGAACATGGGAGAAAGGCTTATAGCCTTTTTTAGGCATCGTAGGCATGTGATGCCCAAAAGTGATGTCTGGGTAGGTTTTAAAGAAGTGCCTTTTTTTGTTGTTAATTTAAAGGTCATGTGAAGGCCAAATTGAAAAGCTTGAAAGTGCATATGATAACCGAAAATGCTGTTAGGTGCTAGCTCTAGATTTGAAGCACAGACGTTTTGTCATTTTAAGTGAAGACGCATACCACAAATGCAGTGTAGGTTGGAATCTGATGTTAAAATTTAAATTGAACACTTGAAGATGCATATGATGGCCAAAAATGTGGCTAGCCTTCAATCTGAAATTAAGTGACGTCTAGGTAGGCAGCTGCCACTGCCACTTATTTAATGGCCAAAAATGCTTTTTAAATATGTGTATGATTAGCAAATATACAATTCAGTTTTGGTCTTTAAATTTACTATTTAGAAGTGCATAAGGCAGTCCATTAGGTTACATTTTTGAACTTCGATTACTTGAATAGGCGTAGGATGCATGGAAATGTTAAGTATGCAGAATAAGGTTTAATCTGAAGTGTTTTGACTTTGCCTATGAACTGCATGTTTAAATGCGCATCACTAGGTCGAGACGGTTCATAGGAGATGGCTCATACTTGCACTGTTGATTGAAACATTTGACCTTATGCCATGTCAGAATGGTTCCATTGGTATTCTTCTTTTCATTTGTAAGGATAGGTGGGGCTGTCGATACCACTCGCATGTCTGTAGTTGAAAGTCCATGCCCCACCCTCACTATCCCATGAACTTCTTGAAGAGAGGTCAACCTTTTTTGTCTTGTCTAATAATCTTATTACATCTTTGCTAACACACCTGATGGAAAATATCAATCTAAAGATGTGTCATCACTCCTGTGTGTTTGGGTTTGCCCATACTTGAACTCATTTCATGTAGATTCTTCTTCTAAATATTCTTCTCCAAGTGCCTTGAGCTCAAGGATATATTTTTTTCTTTATATATTTATACACACACTGCTGTTCAAAAGTCTGTAAGATTTAAGTTCAACAAAGCTGTCTGTGTTTGATCAAGAGTTTTATACTTTTATTTTAATGTACTTGAGCCTTGAGTGTCACATGATTTTTTTTCTTTATTCTTTGTAACAGTGTTAAATCTTTGCTATCACTTTTGATCAATTTATTGCATCCTTGCCAGACTAAATTTAAAGTTTTAATTTCTTAAAAAAACAAAAACAAAATCTCAACAGTAGTATGTCTAAACATAAAACCTGAAACCAGTTTCAAGATGGCTTGTCATAAATAAAGATCTTCCTTTCCTTGAAAAACTAAGGCTTAGCAAGGTATATTTGCAGTGCAACATATCCGATTTCTCAAACCTGCTCACAGCCAGGCAGACTATTTTTATAGATGCATCTGGTTTATGCCAGGTTAACCTTAAACTGACTAAATAATCCAAGATCCTGTTTCCTTCTACATGAGCAGACAGTTAAAAACAAAATCTTAAAACGTATAATGAAGTGTAATGCTCAATAATGTATCTAAATTAAGTTTTTGATGTTTTCTGCCGTAGCTTTTGGAATACGTTGGGAAAGGAAAAAGCATTATGGACGTTGGTCTGGCTCAGGCCCGGCAGCCCCTCACAACACGAAGTCACTACTTTGAAGTGGAGATCGTGGATCCTGGAGAGAAGTGCTACATCGCCCTGGGCCTGGCAAGAAGAGTAAGTCATTTGCTGTATTGTCACTCCTTTATAAATTAGCTACTTGGTTTAAAAGCATCTTCTATATTAGTAAATGTAGGGAAGTGCATTCGATCAAGGCCTGCATGAGAAGTACAGTAAGCTCCAGATATACACCAAGATTGTAAATGCAGCTTCACAACCTTGTGTCCTCAAAACAATTAGAGTCTGACATTATAAAATGCCTTGAGGTGTAGAATGCAAATAGAATGGCGGTTTGAGCAAATCACTCAGCTGTCATGATTTACTCATCTCTAAGTCAATCCCATATGCCTTATTTCTTTTGCCAAATAGTGACCAGTGGCTGTCAAGCTCCAAAAATGCATCATGAAAGATTCACAAAAGTAGTTCAAATGACTCATGCAATATTATAATACGTCTTTTTTAAACCTTACACGTCATTGTACGAGCAACAGACCAATTATTTACTAAAAAACCTTGCCTTGGGCATAGGTTTAAAATCTCACATAACAAGTCTCTTTAGAATATAATGTCCTTAAACAACTTTTAAATGTATTTATGATGGTTTTTGCCACACAAAAAGAAAAACAATTTGAGCTTTTTTAGTGTTATTTATATGCATTATGGCCCGGTTTCATAGGCCTCGTTTACACTGCAGGTCTTGATGCCCAATTCTGATTTGGTGCCTATATCCAATTTTTTTTGGTTGTCTGTTTACACATTTTTTTCAATTCCGACCCATATCTGATTCACGTGTCTACACTTTCCATACGATCTGAAGCATCGTGCATGCGCTGTTGTCATTTACCGCCTCCACAAGCGCTTCTTGAGAATAATAGCATACGAATAATAGCAAATAATATCACTTTACTGTGTTCATTGCAAAAAAGCTGATTATTAAAACTACAAAAGCAGTTCAATAAAGTGCACCAAGTGAATCCCTTTTCTCTTTTATTGTTAGATTAACAGATAGGCTATTCGCACGCATCTAATATTACACATCAGTAATGCGCGGTCTTCTGATGACCGTCTGCACCAGAAGGAAACAGAGAAAAGGTAGGCCTAATCCTTTCAGAAAATGTGCAAATACAGAAACTTTCAAATGTTTAAATACTATTTGGATTGGAATCGCCGGCCGAGGGCTTAATAAACTAACTTTTGTGAAAACCTCAAATTCGAGAGAAAAAAAAAATCCACTTTTTTTTGCCTGTAACTCAAAACACCCCGTCTGCATTTACACTTTTTACCAGCTCAAGTCACACATGACTAGGGATGGGAATCGAAAACATTCCCATTGTTTCAATTCCTTTGAATCGGAATTCCCTTAACGATTCCAGTGGGCACAAATTTCGTCATCACGCGCATTGCGTAACTTACGCACGTTGCGTAGCTTACGCTTAATAGTACGCACACAGCATGCAATAACAATAAAAGAATGTTGCGTTTTCGATCTGGAGGGGATTAACAGTTCTTAACCCAGCAGCAGCAACAACGTTAGCATGTCCTCGGCTAATAAAACTGCAGGTAACTAATTAACTAACAAACACTGCCTTCATATTAGCGGTGTAAAACTTACGTTAAATAAATGACTTCTCATGCATTACATTTAAATGACCATCACAAGAGATAGTGTCACTAAATAATTTGATGTATTTTGTAAATTTTACAGAAGAATATTTATTTTATTATTTAATCAAATTTTTCATTGGTGATGCTAATCAACAATTTGTTGTCCCTTTTTCTTCCAAATGAGAATCGATAAGGGAATCAATAAAGAATTGAATCGTTAAGCTGAATCGAAAATGGAATTGTAAAAATTGTATCAATTCCCATCCCTACACATGACCTCAGTGCAAAATTGTCACCCTTTTAATGAAGTACAGAAAGCAATGCATAGGAAAATCCCATCTGCTTGTTTACACCAGTCGCATTGGCACAAATCTGATATCGCCATGCATGTGTTTCTTTCCGGTTTACACTTTCATGGAACAGATCCGATCTGTGCCACATATGTGCAAAAAATCTAAATTGGGTCGCAATTAACTGACAGTGTAAACACGGCCATAGATGAGGCTTAGCCTAAGCCAGGATTAGGCCATTTAAGTCATTTTTACATAAACATGCCTTAGAAAATGAAATGAGATGGCAAAGTCCTATTTTTAAATGTATATTTAAATTGCCATAGCCTCTCAGCGCTCATGCACAACTCAGTGCACTGGCAGAAGTGATGATTATCAATGTGTCAAGAAGACATATGCCAAGAAGACCATCTTAACATTACAATAATGCATATGATAAAGTCGGTGTGGACCGATTCGATTTTCTATAGATACAGATATCTATAAATATATTTTTCACATCTATCAGGCAAACACAGGGTTTTGATTAACTTTTAGATTGATTAATTAATTTATTTTTAGATTTGGTATTTTATCTAGTTCATCTAGATGCCAGAAAGCGCACCCTCTTTGCTTTCATTATTTTTCAAAAGCGCAATGCTATGTTGTCATTGTGAGTGCACAACAACAGTAGACCTATCACAGATTCAAAGATGTATTTAACGATGGAGCATTTTTAGTTAGTTGCATTGCTGTGGTGCTGCTACTTTCATGATTCAGATAAGCCACATTTTAGGTCAATGATCAAAACAAACTTTTGGGTATCCTGACCAATATGCTGTAATTACTACATAGACTTTTTGTAAACATTTTAATTCCTTTGTTTAACTGTTCAGTCTGATTATTAGAGATTCTTAGAGATCTGTATTAGACCGAACTAAAAGATGGTGGTGAGCAAGAGGGAGAATGTGAGCACTGTGTGTTCATGCGCTTCCTTTGTTAGTGCCGTCAAAATAAAAGTCCCGCCTCAAATATATCGGCCAAACAGAAAAATGTATCACCTGTTTCCCATATTTGAAAAATACCAAATATAGGAGCAATTTCCCTCTGGGATTAATAAAGTTCTTTGAATCTTGAATCTTGAATCTTGAATTGGTTGAATATGCCTTGGCAATATGTGGTTCGACAAGTATTCTTTTTAATAGTTAAATATTTCAGAGTTTTTTAACAATCAGTCATCAGTCTTATTTTACTCATCCAATATTTTGAGACACTGCCTCGCTTGCTTCCTTAGAGGAAACACTCCTGATATATGTAGTTTTATTAATATTTTCAATTATCTTTTATCTTTTATATGTTTAGTATATCTACATTTTCTAATTTTAGTGCAGTGTTTAAAATTTTGGCTTCATAGTGTAATATCTGTATCTTAGTTTAGCTTTATTTCAATTTAAAAAAAGTTTATAGATAAATAGCTATTACTCTAAATTACAACGGTCGAGTAAGTTAGTTTTATTTATGTATTCTTTGGTCATTTTTGAATGAGCAATTGCTTTTAATCAGGAAAAGTTAAGGTGGGAACAGGAACGTGACCACCGTGTTGTTCTCTCTTTCTGACATCCTGTACAAGACCATGAGGAAAGTGGAGGGTAATTAGTCTCAGGTTGGGAACGGCAGACAGTAAACAAGCCTGTCATGTTGAGTCGTGCGAGGCCACTGGTTGCTCAGAGAAACGAAGCAATTTGTTATTGTTTTTTCTAATTTTGATGTCTTCTAGAACTTTGCATCTGCGTTTCATTAAGTATCAAATATCAGTTAAAGCATTGCTGCCTAATTATTGTTTACTCCCTTTGGACGTGTACCGTGTTCCCTGCATCCTGTGTCTGGAGAGACGTTTACAAACAATGTGGTTGTTAATTGTTACAACAGCAAGTGCGCGTATCACCTCTGCCGTTTGAGGGACCGCCGCGAAATGGCAACCAGCCTAGGTAACGGCAGGATCTCGGCTGGGGAGAGAACATCAGATGGCCCGAATTATAAGATAGTCTGCTCTCTGCCAGTCCCAGTTTCGGTCGGAGTATGATGGCGGATGTGGGGAGGAAGAGCGGAGCTCTTATCTGCGATCAGTGAACCCTCACCCCCTGTGAACAGGGACTTTAGCTGGCCGTACAAGCTCGTACACATGCATCCGGAATATACACTGAGTTGCTAGGATGCAAGACAAAGATTTTCTTGGTTCTAACGAAGGGCGGAGGTGTGCACTGGAGCCTCAGCGGCCACGTCTGCGTGAATGGGTTCGACCCTTATCAACTCCTAACCTTCCCCTCTCGCACCAACCCTTTCCTTTGCTCTCATCCGGCTCCGTGGGCTTCGGTTTCAACCAGCTCTCTAGCACTTCCCATGGAGCAATCGAGGGAGTGTGTGTTCCTGAAAACCCTAGTGTCCTCATTTATTTTGGAAACATTCAGATTTCAAAGTGCAGATCAACTTTTGAAGTGTTCGGCAAGAAACACAATAGTCCATCTATCACCAGTCCATCTGACCTCTTCTGGCGCTCCATTGTATTTTTGGGTGTTTCTTCAACTTTGGCCACCGTTAAGATATTAACAACTGACTTGGAAAGATGTTGCCTTTTAAAAAAATATTTTTGCTGCTTTCCAAATGTCTTGTATTAGATTTTATTCTTTTAACCTAGTGTTTTCCCTCTTAACTGTGGAAGTCTAACATTACAAAATAAATGGTTACATTTAAAAAACAGATAAAAAGAAGAAATAAAAAGGTTTTATTATGTATTGATCATACATATTATGTACCATGTGTATACACTACAGTTTTAAATTATTTAAGTCTCTTATTCTCCCCAAGGCTGTACAAAGATAAATGGTTAAAACAGTTGTATTATCAATTAATATAAAATAAAAAAATTGAAAATGTAAAATTTAAATATATTTTAATGAATGTTTTCTTCATTAAAATATGTATATATGTAAATATATAAAATATAATATAGCCAAAAAAAATTTGAATGAAATGTGACTGTGAATGTGACTGTCCCACAACTGCATAGTTCATAAAGTTTTAAAAAAGTTAAAAAGTGCTTTGAGAAAAAATGAAAAAGTGATGTGAAAAAATAAATAAATTAATAATTTGTGAAGTTGGAATTATGTCAGATTCGGTAAAATCTTTAAAAATTGTATGCATTCAGGAAGCAAAACAAAAAAAACTTGCTGTGAAATTAGCCTCAGCAAGAGCATAAATGCTTAAAATATTTCTATCACACAATATTAAATAAACAGAAGTTTGACTAAAATAACGCTATATTCTTAATTCTCCTTATATACATACACACTGATGAACATTGTCAGGGGTGATATTAAAAGAAGTGTCAAGCAGCATATAGTACACAGCTCTGATTAGGCTTTTACTTTTACTCTTTCTAAAATTGCTCATAGTTTATTGTTTCACGATGACAGCAGCTTGCACAAATGCCCGTATTGTGGTGGTTGAGGGCAGGTACCCTCTTGGCCTAATCTCTGCACTATATATCATGTAGAGATGTGCATCTGCCTGCACCGGCAGCCTCTCCGCTACTTGTTGTCTTTGCCACAGTGTGGAAATGCAGGCAGCTCGAGTATCGCACATAAAAGCCCCGGGTGCATCTGATAGCGCTCTGCCGTGGACACATATGCTACTGTTTGTGTTTCTTGGAAGCTAGATGCTTCTCTCTAATGGCTTTTGCAGTCTCCTCAGGGGGCCAAAACGCTATATGCATGAACAGCTCCTCTTCACAAACAGGAGTATGCGGTATATAATTTCATTTGACAAATTCACCAAAAAAACTGTTATGTGGGTTGCGGGGCCGAGCGGGGTGATTGATGGCTTGTGTGCATTGCGTGGCATGCTGAAGTGTCTGTTTGCTTGTGTGTTTATACGCGGTACATGATATGGAACGCAGATGTAATCGTACGAATGCACGGAATGCGCTATCATTTATCATGGTGTCAGGGCAGAGATGTAAACTCATTCGAAATTAAGTAATGTTTGCAAACAGTTTATATTGTCATGTGTCATTCCAGAGAACGCCACTCCATTGTCTATACATGTTTAGAGCTGTTCGTCAGATTCGCCTTAGGTATCATCATTATCACCATCCCGTGCTTTCTGTTGCGCAACTTCATCGCCTAGTCCTGTGCTTCACCTACACCGGCGGACCGAGGGACGTTAAACGGCCGGGTCATCTTACTTTCTTAGAAAGGGATTTTGAGACTCCGGTTTTGGTCCCCTGGTCTATGTTTTCTCCTCTTGCTTATTAGATAAACAGATGGAGAGATGTCGACTTGAACCATAACACAACCCTCTCTCAGCCTTAACCAAAACAGATCCCCTGGTAATCCTCTAGATGAGATTACAGAATGCCACCACATAGAGCTGTTTTATTGTTGATTCATAAGAGTTTTCTTTATGCTTTTTAATGCACTTCAAGTAGCTATTTTAGGTTGCATTGTTAAATTGCTCAAAAGTTAGAGCAAAGGCTATTCATTCGAGAATAAAAAGAAAAAACAAATACAAATGTATCACCGTTCCTAAAAACATTTTAAGCAGCAAATCTGCATTCTGCCTTGATGATGATTAATAATAAATGGTACTTGAGCAACAGGTATATTAGAGCGATCTCTGAAGGATCTTGTGACCATGATGGTAAAAATTCAGCGTTTGGAAAATTTGTTTTATTAAACCTGAACTATTTCACAGCATTTATGTATTTAATACCCAGCGCACTTACTTTTTTTTTTTGAAGAAAAAGCATTAAGAACGCGTTTTTGTAACACACATACAGTATTGAAGAGTATTGTTACAATTTTGTGTAAACAGGCTTTAATAGTCTCTTCAAATGACAACAGAGAAATACAAAAATATCTTTCCATGTTGATTATCTCAGCCATTCTCAGATCTTATCAAGATATTGGCCTCTGCCTGTGTTTCTGCTGGCATGGTGTGTCTGTATATGAAAAAACATAACCTTTGCAGCTATGTGACAGCAACACTTAAACCTAAAACAATGAGCTGTGATGCTGTAATTGTTTTCTGGCTATACAACTCGGTCGTCTCTCCACCACATTAATATGAAAGTGTTGAGTGAGATTGTTAAAAGTGAAAGCGTGGCAAGTTCATGTTTACAGTAAATCCATCACTCCCATTGGTATCTGTAAAACCAGACTGTTTTTCTTGCCTAATTGTTAGAATATGTACCTTATATTTACTCATTCTTCCTTTCTTTTTCTTTTTTTTCCAGGATTACCCAAAGAACAGGCATCCAGGATGGAGTCGAGGTTCTGTTGCATATCACGCAGGTGAGCTGTTAGAGGTTTTTAAAGTTCAATCTTTTGTAATTGTAACAGTCAGTAGGTTTACATGCGCAGTCATTTTTGAGCTACAGCAGGCTTTTGCATAATCTCTAACTATGGTTGCCAGAATTTTACTGTTAAAAGGAGCAGGATTTTAGGTAAAACATGACACTAAACATGAATTCAACAACATTAGATGTTACACAAAACACATGCAACATTTGATTGAAAACCCATCAATTACATATATTATATAGAGAACGCTTGGTTATATTGAACATTGTATGTAACCTGAAATATGCTAAATGACTCGAATATTCACAAT
>JAUCMT010000054.1:15854135-15909887 GCA_032357475.1 Enteromius thamalakanensis
CATGCAGATTTCAAAGTGATGTTGCATTAATGTAAGCAAATTACCAGTTATAATACATTCATTCTCTGTATATCCTTTTACTAAACAGGTGCATGTTTGTGATTTTTATATATTAGTCTTTCATATATATATATAGAGAGAATATTTTTTATTTTATATATTTTAATTAAAATTACTCTTGTAAATTGATCAACTGATACTTTTTTTGTCAGATTTTCCCGCTGGTTTCAGTTACAAGTGAAAAATGCCATATTAAAAATAAAAATGTTTAATGCTCACTAGGAAACAAAATGCTCTTTATATTTGTAAAAAAAAAAATAAGACTCTCACTCCAGATTTTGTAGTAGTACATTTATTTGAAACAAAAGTATTCCAAGATATTTGGTCCCATGATAAAAAGTGACACTTAAAATAGTTAAATACAATTTTGCAATGAACTAAAACATTCCAAAGGTTGCCAATCCTATCAAATGTGGTGCAGCTGGGGGTGTTGAACCTCTAAAGTACATCCAAGTGCATTACAGTAGTGATAGACCACTTGTGTGAAATAAAAAAAGATGGGTGCTTGAATTAAACACTAAGATTGGCCTAATAATCCAATTAATTTCGTAAAGCAATAGTAACTTTTTTTCCTTTTTTAAAATGGTTTAGAGATGCAAGTTGGAACAGCAGCTGAATTAAATATTCCAGCCTATTAATATAAAACATAGAAAAAGTACCACACAGATTAAAATTTCATAAAACTAGACTGAAGACTTAAAGAGACAGTATGAACTCTAGTGCATCATCATCTAGACTAGAGAAACCTTATGAATAACCTGTTAACTACTTGGTTTTTAGTTCATTTACATTTATAGGCACATGTATAAGCTCAACACATGAATAAGAAATTGCATGAAAGACAGACAAAGACCCACAGACGGATACTACATGAAAATACGCTGGTGCTTCTGGGAAATGAAAGTTCATGGATATCTACACTATCGCTCAGACCACATCATCCTCATCCTCATCCTCATTGTAATAATGACGGTTCCTCTTAATGAGGTCCTCCACAGAAACATCAGCTCTGTCTTCTTCAGCTTCTTCTCCATCCCAAAAGCCCACATCTTGTGAGGCTTGGTTCTCCTCGGCATCCAGCCCAGACTCGCTCTCAGGCGGTGATGAAGGACTGTTGTCTGGTGAGCTGCATTTTAGCGAGGAAAAGTCTTCTTGTGCTTCCACTCTCTCTTCCTGTTCCATCTTTTCCTCCTTGGTTTCTGTTTCACCTTGTTCCTCCTCCTCCTCTGATTGGTTGTGTTCGGTCATGTCTTCGGAAGAGATCACCGTGTCGGTGGTTGAAGAAACGGGTGACATTTCCTCCTCCGAGCTTGGCTTCTCAGTTGAAGGAGATCTTTGGCAAACCTTGCTGGGTTGAGGGACAGTAGCAGAGCTGAAGATGGAAAACGGCTTGCTCCTCTCCTTGAGCGAGACGCTCCTGCGAATCTTCGGGAGATCAGACTGGTCCGAGTTGCTTGGTACTGTGTCGCCCTCTGGAGGCCATTTCGGGCGGATGGGTTTGATGCCACTGGCGTCTGAAGATCCAAGGGTTGCGCTCTCATCCCCTTCTGACTGTGGAGGCCAGGATATCTTGAGTCGTCCCATCTCCAGTGGCTTCTCCACCCTTTCAGAAGCGGCCTGGGTTCGAGTCTCTAAAGTGGCCGCGAGCACGTTAACTTTCACCAGCGGAGATTCCTCTACGGTTGGGCTGGATGTGGTTTCTTGAGGTGACAGCTTCACTTGCTCCTCGACTCCTTCTTCTCGCACCTCCCAGAGCTCTTTGTGGGGTCGGTGGCCAAATCCCTCATCATAGTTGCCCTTTGCTTTAAACAGCTGGCAGAAGTGTGGCTTGCAGTAGACGTTGTTGTGCAAAGAGGCGTAGTTCACCAGACTGACCAAAAGAGGGCGGCAAAACAGAGTGAAAGATTAGAAACAAACCAACTTTGACATTAAAATACAGCCCTGTGCGAAATTGCATTCTAGATCTTTTTACTGAAAACAAATATTGTGTCAGGAAATATTTTAATAAAGCGCCATGACTTCAACAAAAAAAGAATAAAAATCTATGAATCAATGTCACCTGTGTAACCACAGTAAATGTTGGAGATACAGCCTACTGCATATTTGTTCAAGTTTATCACAGCTAACATACTCCGTCGGTTAATTTTATTTTAGCTAACTACTGTTTATTTCTGACTGGAGAGCAGCAAAAAATACAAAAAATGAAATATGGAACTAGATATGGCTTTCCAGTAGCAATAGACAACATGCAGTTGTGCGACCTGAAACCGGTTGCCACTTTTGTAAACAATCGAGGTGTGTGAACGTAAACTCAAATACAGAACCGCCCACCATATTCTGCTGCTGTGGACATGTCACTTGGTCAATGTTTCAGATAACAAGATACTGTCTGAAAGATAACTAACCCCCAATGCATTATATAGTGAGCGCCAAGACGTTCCTGGATCAAAATTCCAATCAACCAATCAGATTTGAGGGATCATTTTTCAGGAAATATCTGTTTTAGGCTTATGATCAACCATACTTTCCCACTGGTTATTTTGCATCAAAATAAAGTGAAACCATAAAAATTACTTGAATAATAAATTAATGACAAAATACAGTGGACAAAACCAACTGTAAAAACAACACTGTAATCACCCTTCTCCAACATAAACTGACAAATGGGACACCCTAGTCTTGTGCCTCCTCCTGTTTCAGTACAGGATCAGGGCCATGTCCTCACCTGAGTTTAGTGTTGCAGTAGGCACAGCGGAAGCAGGTGTTGTGGTAAATCTGCTGATTGGCTACAAGTTTCTCTAGCGGGTACACGGTCTTAAGGCACATGATGCAGGTTTCACGGACAGGCAGACGAAACATCTACAAGTGCACAAAACACATACAAATGTTTTAGAAAAATATACAGATATAAAACTGAATGTTACTAAAGAAAGATAAAAAATAAATGTTAGTATTGATTGAATGCTTACCCGAACAGTTTTAGCCTGGTTTTGTTCAGGACTTATAACAGAGCCTATAAAACAAGAGAACAGTGTTGGCCTTTCAGCAAAACTACCTCTAGAGGGCGCTGGCTTCAAAGTCAATATTTGATAAAAAGCTTAGTTTAGTCATAAAATAAAGCTTGATCAGTTCTCACCATGTGTTGAAATACAATTAAACTTAGATTAATGACTACAAGTTGAGAATTCACTTTGTATTGTAAGAGACTCACCATTCCTGTCTGAGTTAGGACTTTTCATAGAGTTGGATTCAGAGCTCTGCAGATAGAAAGAGACCTAGTTAAGGATGCAGTGCCAGGAGCATTACTGCTTTTAAAATAATGCTATCGTCTGTTGTGTTAAAATGAAACCCTTTCAGTTTCATAATGTGAAATCTGACTAAAACAGTACACTCAACAAAAATAAAACATGGGGAATAGACTGCATCATGAAAAGCAGGAAGTAGACTAGTCAGGTTGAAAAAAAGGGAAGGGAAGGGATTCATGCTGTCAGTCAAAAAAGAAAGTCAGATGTGGGGCAAGTTGTTTGATGAATGATTATGAAAACACCATAAGACCAGGATCATATATATATATTAACAAGAGCAGATACAGTAGGGTCTGTTCAAACAGAGTATTTCATGTCAGTTCTCACCACATCAGGAGACACAGGCGGCACATTTTCCTTCTGTTTCCCACTGTGACTGCGGACTTCATTGTCTGCTGGTTCGCTCTGCCAGAACCAGGAACACAAAAAGGGAAAAGGTTATCTTTGTGCATGTGCTCCCTTAAAGGAACAGTTCACCCAAAACTCATTATCACACTGGAGGCATTTCAAAACTTTAGGATGCAACACAAAAGAATCACTTTTTAACCTTCCCATGAAAATGCAATGAAGATTGAAATCATAGAAAAGGGTTACCATCAAATCTATATACTTATATAGCTGTAACTAACCTCTAGAAAATCTGGCTTTAATGCATGTCATTATTCTAAATAAACCAGATGAGTCCAACTCATGCATTAATTATCAAGATGGCTTTTATGAACGGATTCATTGATTCATTCTTTTCATTCACAAAAAAACCCTCAAAACTATCGAAGGCTAGTTCGGGATTTTGAGCAATCTGCATGAGATGTTCCTGTTTATTTTTAATTGGAAAAATCATAGAGAAAGAGCCCTGAAGACAAGTCAAGACTTCTCAATTTGGGTTGAACCATCTCTTCAAAACAGATGCAAATGGTGTCAGCAGAAGGACTGAACATTTGCATGTGATGAAATCATACTGAGGGAGTGTTTGTGATGAAGTGGGGTGGAAGGGGCTGTCACTCACAGTGGGGGAGGAAGGGAAATCGTGCTTAGTCACAGCTGCCTGGTACATGGCCATTCGGTCCCTAAGAGGGGTGGACTCCACCATTTTGACTCCGGAGTCAAGACTTTCTGTGAAGTACAGAAGAAAAGGAGTCAGATTAGTCAGCGGGGTCTCTAATAACTCAATGAAATACAATGGAGGGAAAAAAAAAGTATGTGCCATGAGGTCAAAGTAGGAATGGGAAACAGGAATTTCCACAGAACTGCCATCAGCACTTTCCAGAAAACGGATTCTTACAGTGTAGCAAAAAGGAAGCAGGAAGTTCAAGATGCGATATCATGTAACTGAAAACATATTGTACAAGAGCGGTGTGTTTGTGCTTAGTGCTGCGTTTGATTCTGTACCTTTATCTTCCATGTTGTCGGATCCACTGTCTCCTGTTTTCCCAGGCTCTCTGGACACCTAAAACAGACAAAGAAACATGTGTTGATGAAGAGTGCTAAGCACAGAAAAAGGACAAAGAGAGCATTAAGAAGTCCTTCAAGTCAGTGTGACTGGCCATTTGACACCCGTTTTACTACTTGAATGCCAAGCGTTTCCGAATGAAACGGGATATTCAATGCAATTTCATAGACTTCTAAGCATACTTGATCTCAATTCCATTCAATGTCCTGTTCCTCATACTATCAGTGAGTGGGTAGTTGCTAAAGTATTGCTAGATTTCTTCTGGGAGGATCTCAAAAAGCTATTATTGGTCCCTTACTTAAGGTACATTCCGTCATTACAAAGAAAGTTCAACGGAACTAACCACCATAGATTTTGGGAAACGCAGCCCTGGGTAGAAGATTTTGCTTAGCTAAAAAAAAAAAACCCTGCAGCAACAGTATGAAAGTAACTCAATTCTGCAGGACAATTGAGGACCTGGCAACACCAGAGTTCTTCCTTCAAATGCAAGTCCTAAGGATTTTCTTTTTAATCTGTTGGCTAGCAAAAATAAAGAGATACAAATCTCTTAATATTAAGCTTTATTCAGTGCAGGACAAAATGACACCCCAAAGTTTAAGACTTTGGGTAAGGGGTTTGTTGCAATCCCCCAAACCCTGAGCTGAAGTAATACTTTAGTAAACAGCACTAATTAGCAAGGTGACAAGAGACATTTAAAGCCATGACAGCAGTGTTTAAACATATCTCCTTCTCTGGCCGGCCAGCTTCTCCACTAGCATCAATAATCCTCTAATGAGCTCTGAGAGAGCCGTGGACAGACACCAGCGTCTGGCTTTACTGCCACAACACCACCAGCACACCCGCTCTCATGCAACTCTACACCCTCCAGACTGAGACACATCAGCCCCTGTTACTGATCCCACAGCAGTTACAGACCCTGTTGATGTGGCTGGATTGTGAAATATTAGATACAACGAGTGACAATGTTTGAACCTTAAACTTTTCATTCAAATCACAGGCTTACAATAAATAATCTAGCCGTTAAAAGAAATATGGGGAAATGTTGTAATTCTTTATGTAGTGATATTACGTCCCAGCTTTCTTTTCTGAATGTGACACTCAAACAAAAGCATTTACTTTTCAAGTGCCTAGCAAATACGGTCCTGCAACAGTGCGCTCAATCCCAGGACAAACACATCCTCCAAAAAGTCTGCTGTGTTCATTGTCATTGTTCTCAGGAAAAGCAGCCCGACAGGAACTAAAACTGACATCATCCCACCCAACAGAGAGTTTCCACATGTACCAATAACAGTATCGATCTGAAAGCCACGTGCCTTACCTATTTAAAATCAGACAGACAACAACGGGCGGTCCGCCGTGATTCCTGGAGATTTACAGAGCCGAGTCTGTCTGCCTAAAGCCCGGCAGTACTCTGAGAGCAGATTAGAGACGGTGAGCATGCCAGTGTTTTGCTGGCAGCAGCGGGAGGGATGGAGAGGGGGAGGGCTGAGAGGGTGGGGTAGGCAGCTGCTTGAACCTCTAAATCCAACAAGGGGGCTGAAACCGACCCACCCCCCGGTCGTGGATTAGCCATCAGAAACCAGCCGGCCAGGCATCAGTGCAGCGTCTCCAGGCTGGTGTGTCGACACCAGGGGAGCGGGAAATAAACACAGTACAAAAGGCGAAGGCAGCGCAGCCATAGGGGGCATCAGCCCAGACAAAAGACCCTCTATTAATCCAAAACACACAAAAGATGGGAACATCTGAGCCACAGCCTGCCAAAAATGAGGAGTGTCCTTATGTTATCAGAGAATAAAATCTGTGACAAAAGATACACACACTAGATCTAAATCATGAAAAGATTAAATACACTTTCATTTCATTTCATATTTTATAAAGTGGCAAAAGGATGATTTTTAAAACTTTTTTTTAAAACTGAGGATTATGTAATATTTAATCAATATTCATCTATAAATGTACACACTTTATTATAATTACATTTCATTTATTATTTAAGAATTATTAAGATGCTATATTTTAATATTTTGCAATTTTTTTTTAAATGATGGATTTTTATTTTAGCTCATGTTTTACAAATTGTTTTTTTTTTTTTTTCATTTTTAATATATTTTTTAAATGGCTGTTTTTTATTAATTTTATTTCAGTTCATATATACAAACACACACATAATTTAATATTATTATTATTATTATTATAGTTAGAAAAAAACATTATACAGCCTAATTGCCAATAAAAAAAAAGTTTTTATTTTTTAAATATTACAGTTTTGATAATTTTTGTTGTCTTTTTTATTTCAGTAATAGTTTAGGGTATACACACACTTATTATTATTATTTATTTATTATATTATTATATATTATATTATATAATTTATTATATTATTTATTTTTAGCATTATTATTATTATTATTATTATTATTATTATTATTATTATTATTATTATTCACACAATATAGCAAAATAATTTAAAAGATAAACTGAACTAATAACGCACACTGGATGGTAAAACATCTGTGAAAGTCTAGATTCTTATGAAATGCGTCTACACTTCATTACTCAATTCAGCTCCCAGATATGACTGGATGTAATGAAGGGCTGAGAAAGTGCGGTTACAGAGACGTTCCAAAGTAGCCCAAATTCAACATTCAGCAACATTCATAAAGAAAATCTCTAAAGCATTTTTTAAAAATAAATAAAAACTGCTGAAGCAGTTAGATAATTAATTCAGTCAGTCTCTCTCCCTCATGACCATCCCTCAGGTTAAAGGAAAGAAGCTTGGCTTTGATGAGAGCAGAGAGCCTGAACCCTGCAGTGATCATGTGGACGTTTATCTCATGACATCAGCCCCCCGGTGAGAACAGCAAAACTTTTAATGAGCGAAAAACATCCCTGTTTAATGATGGAAATGTCTTTTGAGAGGGTGAGGAGTTTAATATTGAATACCAATTATCCATCAATGTCACTACCAAGTTAAAAATGTCAAAAAAAGCACAACAAATGTAGTCTGCTGCAACCAGATCATTGATTTGTGAGCTGAAGTGAACTCAAGAAACCGAATCAGTGTTCTTTCGAGTCATTTGGTTTCCATGAAATGTATGGTTGGATTCACAACTAACTGAAAGTTTGGATTAGGGAGGGGGGAAAAATCTCTAACCTCAATAGGAAACAATGATGTTTGTCTTAGCAGAGAACCACTAACTATGATGTGGATCTAAGTTCAGTGTGTACTGGGACGTTTAAAACCTATTGATGGTACAATGGGGAAAAATGCATTCATTTTCAGTCTTTCCCTCTCCTTCACCCACGCTACTTCAAAACAGCTTACTCTTTTCCTTCACAGGCCATGAAACAAACAAGAGACACCATTGTGTACGGTGGAATCCCAGTACATTTTTAACACGTAACCTTTAAAGGAAACTATTCGATTAAAGAATAAAGCAAAATGTCGGGGCATGACTAAAAAGACACCACAAGAATGTTCCTGTCATCTTCCACCACACAGACTAGCAGAGAACAATAGACCTAAAATTTCAAAATCAGTGGATCTGGTTTCAAAAGAAGCTTCAGTAACACTAGACCTCCATGTCTTCCGACAAGATTTATTACTACAACGTTAGAGTATTGTAGTTTTTTTCCTCCCTCCAAGTATGAACAGTAGGAGAAGTCATGCTAGACTTAGCAAGTTGCATTAAGACTTAATGCAAGGTTACACAACACAAGTTAAAAAAAGTCATCCTCCAGGCTGTTTCAGAGCAGTGAACCTACAGAAACTGGAGAAGCACACTGGTGTCTTCATGATCACAGACCATGTGACTCACAGCATGACCGGTCTCTTGAATGTTTTGAATACAAGCAGATATCCAGCCGGCAGAACAGACAGATGCTGGCAGTTTTCTTGATCACAGCAATTAATCCAGCTTTAATATACTTTAACGGGATGTATGAGTCTACTACACTAACTATATGAGTCACAATGCAAAACAACCTCCTCAATCCAACCTGAACTTTTATGAATGCAAACCAAGATGCAAAAACAGGCCATTCTGAAATTATACTACCATTAAAAAACTGCAGTTATGCTGCTATTATTTGATCAAAATTAGTAATATTCTGAAAAAGTAGTACAACTGTTTTCTATTTTAACATGTTATTTAGTGTCACATGATCCTCCTGAAATCATTCTAACATACTGACTTTGGTCCACATTTATAAGATGTGGGTTGGGCTTTAAAACTGCTCACACTTTCAGTTCACTCGCACATTGGCAAGATGCCCAATTAAGATAACAGGCACCAATTTAGATCATTATTTGCACTTACATTGTTGTGAATGGTCTCGCCTTTCTCAAACATCATCTTCAGACTGTTGAGAGGCACTGTGGGGACGTCTCTTTGCGTCCACTTCTCCATCTCTTGGTCGCTGTCGCTCAACAACTGGGTCTCAGTGCCGTCAACGAGCTGGCCGTCTGTGGACTCCAGAGAGGTGTAAACACCAGGATGTAAAGGGTGTCGCTGATGGTTGGAGTGTGTTCTGGGTTCTGGAGATGTAGGCGTTTCGGATGGTTGTTCCCAGAGCTGCTTTAGGACACTCAGATTGCCGTTGCGCGAGGAAGAAGTCAACTTCTCTGACTGTAAAGAACAAAGAGACTGTCAGCAGAGCGTTCACTCCTGGGGTTACTCTGAACTCTTATCGTGACAGACAATGACAGAGTCTGACTGTGCTGCACTTTTACTATCTAAACTGAAATAATTAACAGTATATACGGAGTTAGTCATTTCAGTCAAGACAGATTTACAAATACAAACCTCCAGAGCTTATATGACCATTTTCACATAGAAAGAGCAAGGAAAAGCATGATATGGATGATTGAGAGCATCCTGTCAGCATCTGGATTAGTAGCGGTTGGCTAAACAGAATCATTGTTAGTCTGTTAGGAAAAAAAGGTTGACAGCAAAAGCTTCAGAAACCTGGTAAATGAAAGGAGTGGCTCCCTCAGACTGCGCTGCTGGAAATGAGAGAGGGAGAAACGCAGCACCAGATGCTGGTCTTTAGAAAATATCTGCATGAGGGAACTAGGCCAACCCCCTTGAAACAGGACAGACAAACCAGGAAGAACATAAAAAGGGGAAGTAGTGACAGGAAATGGGAAAAAAAAGAAAAGAAAGTTCATGAAAGACATTACAAGCTTCGTCACATGTCCAGGTTGTGTAAGCAGTCAACATTTAAGGCTCGATTTAACAAAGACTATTTTAAAAGTATAGGCTAATGAAATATGAACTGACAAAAATAGGCTATTATAATCATTTTATTTAACTGTTAGTGCTGCCAAATGATGAAAGAGTTTGAAAAGCACTAAATATAACTCATATAGTTGTGATGCGCTTACATGCAAAAGTAACTAAAGCATGCTAAGCCTAGTTCTTCCCTCTGCTGCATGCTGCAACAGCTCACATACTTCTGGCTTATGTTAAGATGTCTTCTGGAGATTCAAATTCCAGACAATTATGGGGTCTGACACAAGCGCATTGAACAATGCAAGGCCTCCCCACAACAAAACCTGATTTTAACAAAACCTCAGCGCACCGAACAGCTGCGTTTCCTTTCAAATACAGTCCTATAGTTAATACCTACATCCACAAGAGTATCATCCAGCTCATCCTCATTCCTGCAGATCCTGAAGCTTCCTCGTACACTTTTATTTATGGAGAAACACTACCATACAGAAGACACAGACTGACTGGACCAGTTATGTAAAGCGCATGGGAATTACCTGCAGATTAAGACGTCTAAATAGGGATTGAGATAACTGGACACTGAATGCATGTGTCTAAACAACAGCAGCAGTAGTATAAAGAGAGCTAGATAATGAATGGCAAAGTGCTGAGAACTTACTTTTTTCTTGTCTGAACTTGTTTCTTCTGCTGCCTTCTGGTACCTGAGAAGAAATGAAGCAGGAGAGTTTACACTCATGAAGAGTAGCTAGTTTATAAAAAAAAATAAATAAATAAATAAAAAAAACAGTCAGCTAAACAAGCTAGACTTCTCTCTTCTGGGATGCATCTCCTTTGATCTGCTTAAAAACGTGTAAAAAGTCCCTTTTCATTGCTGGCCCCTAGTGGTCACGTGTAGCAGTGCAAACCGATGAACTGGGCTGTCTTGATTTTGCTTCCCGTTTTTTATTTTCACGGCGTGTTAAAAACAATACTTGAAATCTTGCCTGAGGGGGTTTCAGGTACACTAACCATCTGCTGGAAAGACTTGAAAATTCCCAACTTTTGAAAGCAGGAAGTTAGTCTCGTTTTCAAAGGAAGTCCACTTTCAAACTAACCCTTGGCTCTAAATGTAGGTTAACTGGAAAGAAAAACAGTGACAAAGACTACAAAATGATAGTCATAGTCCTGCAGGCCTGAACAAATGCAAGAGTTGAAAACGTGATTTCTGTTTGTCCACACCAATCACAGCTCAGTAATCAGATTCAAAACCATTTAATCCTTCACTTTGAATTCTTTAAAGCTCACTAAGCCAGCTGGCAGATCTACAGTACTTGGGATGGTGAAGTCATTGATGTAGGTGTAGAAAGCAAGCCAAAAGCAAAACGCTGGAAAAAACATTAGAGAATCTGACAGGAGATGCGCTGGAACAACTCCAGATGCTTTGAGAAATTCCTCCACACAGGAAATACACTGACCGAGAAGCTTCTAATGACTCGGGCAGCAGTAAATCAAACAAGAACGCTAGTGATCCAATATCTGAGACCTTAAAGTGAGGAATTCAGTATGAAGCCTTTTAGGGTTTACATTTTTAAGACAAGAAATGATATAATTTATGTAAAGTACTGTATATCAGTTGTAATTCAATTAAACTGTATTAACTTAAATGTAACTATGTGTCTGGGTGTTGACAGCTCTTTCTGCTGATGAACCTCCTGATGATGTTAGAGCAGAGGTCTAAACATCATAAACCAATTTAGAACAAAACAGCAGCTTTTAAAAAGGCTAGGAACAAGCTCTAAAGAGCACTAAAAGTGCTGAAGTGAAAGCACATTGGAGAGGTTAAAGGACAAGTGGGAGCAGTTTTAGATATGCAAATGATCAAATTTGCTTACTTGGAAAATCGCTCAGCAATGGCTGTGTTTTTTCCACGGACACCAACAATGGAGAGCTCCTTTGCTGTAACTCGCAGGGACTTTGAAGCCCATTGCCCACGGTGAAATGAACTGACTGCCATCTTGGTTTCCTGATGCCTTCAGTAAGGTTTCTGTTGGGACAGAAGCATTTCAATATTAAAATGAAGACAAAATAACTTGCTTCTTTGAGGATTATAAAACTCTGGTGTGGCTTTTAACCTAGACTTTAAAAAAACAACCACCAAATGTATTAAAAACTAGAAATTTTAATTTCAAAATACATTACAATATCAGATAATAAATAATGTTTTTTCCAATACACTCTTATATAGTTCTATAGTGGCATTGATGGTTCCATGAAGAACATCCATGATTCTTTTTAATCCACAAAAGGTTCTTTATAGTGGAAAACGTTCTTGAAACTCATATAAAATAAAAAGGCTCTAAAAGGCAGCAAAGCCATAAAAGAAACATGGTTCCTCAAAGAATCTTCTTCTTAACGGAACTATTTTTACTAAATAATTACACAATCTGAAGAAACTTTACCTATACCTAACCTTTTGTGCATAGAAAAGCTTTCATGGATGTTCAGGTTCTTCGTGGAGTAATTAATGCCAATAAAGAATGTTTTTCTAAGAGTTCAGACTTTAAATAGTCGTTAAAGGGTTCAATAAGAATATGGCGCCTATAGCACTATTAATCTTTAATTTTTCAAAGAATAGAGGGAAATGTGGTCGAATAATTTTTATTAGAAACAAAAAACCCTACAATCAGACATTAAAAAAGCTGGCACCATGCAACGTATTGTGATTGCACAAATCAGATGTGTCATAAAATCATGGGACATGTCACGGGACATCCAAAAACAGGAGAAATGCTTCCCTTTTGAATGAGTCATCATTTAGCATCAGTGCACAACACCTGTAGCTGCTCACCTGATCATTCAGACATGCTCTGACTTATACCTGATATGACAGGAAATAGTGGAGCAATGCTCTTATCGCATGATCTCATCCCTGTTGAGGTACTTACAAAATTCACAGGAAACCAATCACCTCTCTTTACTCATGAATTAACACAAGTGAGAGTCTGGTATGAATAGACAGAAACTGCTGGAAGCTATCCATGTATAGATTAGGATCAGAAATTCCCAGTAAATAACTAGAAGGTTTCAATGATATAAATTCTTTAAATAGCATTCTAATGATTAGCTATAGAAGTGCATCAATTCCTGTGCAGTTGAGCAAAGGGCTTTGTTTGGGGTAAAAAGAAGATTCCCAGTTAAAATGTCACTCAAGCTGCTGACACAGCAACTGAGTCATCATTACCTCAGATTACTCCACTTACATAAGAACCCTAAACAGAGATTTATTCTGCTATGTAGTCTGTTTCCTGAGAAAACAAAAATCACATCAAAGGAGCCCAACAATGAGCTTTATTATGTTTCAGTATTCTGAGAGATCTACTTTATCTCAAGGATCTCTCGTATTGAGACACTAGGCTGTGACTCAGTTGATGAGACACATCTCATAAGTCAGGACTTCCTAAAAGTCAACAAAATTACAGTCAAGGGCTTTCCAAAATTGCTGATTTGCTTCAAGCAGACACTCATCCATCCAGCACATACGCAATGCACTTCTGCTTAAATGACATGGGAACATTCATCAGATCAATTCAACGAAGCAGAAGTATCAGACTCAGGTCACATCAGCATGCTTAGGCAAGTCTGCACTTTATTCCCAGAGGTCTGACTTACCCTTGCGCTCAGCTTTTAAATCACATCATCAGAAAGGTTCCCACATCTTTTGACCAGAAATTTCCAATACTTTACCCACCGCCTTTTAAAAAGCACTAAGGGCAACTTATAGCCAGTCAAAATGCTTTTGAGTATTAAGAAGTCACTAATAATAACTTTTCAGGCCTGGAAATCATATTTTTAAACAATGAAAAGTAAAAAAAAAAAACATTTTTTTTAATGTACATAAATACAAGTAATCTGAAATATTTTGTTTTTGTTCATACAACAACATTTTCATGACAATGGATGCAATGCACAAATATTGCTGAAATGTGTTTGCTCAGTTAACTTTGATTACATATTTAGCACTCAACTACTTATAGTAGCTCTCAATCTGTTTTACACAGAAAGACATCTCTCAAATTAAGTATCTTGATGTAATTCGCCATTTATAGCAAAGCAGCTCAATCAAACCAAACCCTAAAGCATGCCTTCAAAATGCAAAACATGACAAGCTTGGTTTCCCTCTGAACACATCCACACAAACAAACAAAGGCCCGTGAACCACAAATCAAAACTTGACTTACTTTAAACGTGCAGTCTATCAAGCCTCCTCTTGCTGTGTTTCAGTATATGTGCTGAGAGTTTTCTTGGTGGCTTCTCTGTCTGTCCTCTCAATGCTCTGAACACTCTGCTCACTCTCACATTGTTTGTGGGTGAGGAAATATACTGACTCCTCTCAGCCAATGGGAAGAGAGCTGCTTTGCACCTAGCAGGTAAGGCTCCTCCCACTTCTGAGATCAGCAGTTCATCATCAGACTCTCAACAGAACTGAGTGAGTCAACAAGGCCTCTAGTCAGTCTGGGAATCCCACAGGATTCCTGGAAGTGAGCAAAAGTCTCCGCCTCCATGTCCTGCTCATATTTCACCACAAAATCAAAAGAAAAAATTCTTTAGGACAATAAGGATTGTAAGTTGAGTGCAGCATTTTGTTTATTTTCTTTTTTCCCCCCCTTCATTCTGATTCTTATTAAATTCTCACCTAATATAAAATAAAACTGTGAGAACACAAAAAAGTGATGTCTCTCAGAGGAGCCTGTTAAGGAGTCTTTTTTAATCTCAGTCACATGGACGTCTCGCTTGAGACTGCATTCCACAGAGTTAGTTTACTCCTTTCATAACATGATATATATAAATATATATATAATTTCATAAACAAAAAAATTAAAGTATCAAATAATGGGAAATATTTTGTTGTTTAGTTATTTTTATTATGCTATACTTTGTTTTATCTTACTTTTTTTTATTGTATTGCATTATTAGTTCTTTTCACATTTTAAATTTGTATACTGTACTGTTATTTTTCTTATGGGGACCAATAAAATTCTAGAAAATATTCTCCTGTATTTGTCAAGCACTTTACTTCATAAATTGTTAGGGTTAGGGTTATAATGGAAAGGCGATGATTTTTACTCAATTGTATCATATTGAGAACCAAGAGGGAATATTAAGACAGATATAAATTGTTTTATAATTATGAGAATGGGCACATATGAACATAAGTTGTTTATAGAAAAAAATTGCTGAGCACATTTTAAAAGTTTTTGTTTACTTGCATGTGTATATTTACTATATACATATACCACAGCAACATGCCATCCCATCCGGTTTGCGTTTAGTTGGACAATCATTTATTTTTCAACAGGACAGTGCTGTGTCAGATGACCTGGCCTCCACAGTCACTGGACCTGAACCCAATCGAGATGGTTTGGGGTGAGCTGGACCACAGAGTGAAGGCAAAGGGGTCAACAAGTGCTAAACACCTCTGGGAACTCCTTCAAGACTGTTGGAAAACCATTTCAGGAGACTGCCTCTTGAAGCTCATCGAAAGAACGCCAAGGGTGTGCAAAGCAGTAATCAGAGCAAAGGGTGGCTATTTTGAAGAAACTAGAAAATAAAAGATGTTTTCAGTTATTTTACCTATCTTTAAGTACATAACTCCACAGGTCTTCATTCATAGTTCTGATGCCTTCAGTGAGAATCTACCAATGTAAGTGGTCATGAAAATAAAGAAAACACATTGAATGAGGTGTCTCCAAACTTTTGGCCTGTACTGTATATACGTGTGTATTTATATGCACATAATAAATATACACAGACACATGTAAATAAAACATTTACTTAGAATGTGATTAATCATGATTAACTAAACAAAACAGAAACACATGAGCAAATTAAATAATAATGAAATAGAAGAAATATAGAAAATGAACACTAAAAAGAACTTTGTGGCTTTTATTTGAAATCCTCGTCTGAATAATCAAACTTGATCAGTAATGAAACTTCCTCACTGAACCACAATCAGGCCATATCAGAGCAAAACATGGCTATTATCAATTATAGAGGATGTAAACGCTGATCATACGTTCTTATTAAATTATGTAACCTAATATTTTATTTCTATATGCAAGGTAGATGTGTGCAAAAGCTGTTAAAGAGGTCAGGTGGACACAAACAAAATGAGACAGAGATGTGACTAACGCAGACCGAATTAATTCATAGTTTTCCAATTCATTCTTTCAGTCTCAGCACTTTCTCACTTCCCTAAGGCAGAATTTTAGTTTCATCATCACACTCCCATTCAGAGTATCTGATGACTCACAGGTCAAGGGTCAGTTTTAGGTTTAGCATGTTAGTACAGAATATAATTTGGCTAATTAGTATTTTTTTAAAGAGAGAGAGAGATGGAAACAAGTTGTTGAAAATGAAAGTTTACATACTAAAAGTAGGCACGTGAAGAACACCAGAAGGGGGCGGCAGCAGTAGCTGTTGTTTTGTATCAATATCACATTACATGCGGATGAAGTCTGAACGAGCCATCAAATACTTCTCCGTCACACCGAGGTAAGGAAAATGTACTTTCGTGCTTAATGTAATGTGATTTCATTCATGTGTGTAGGGTACTTTCCTCTGGTGCTTTCTCTATGTCTGTGCAGACGAATTTTATTCAACTTTCAGTTTCTACGATTCAATAAAAAACATCGTAAATAGAAAGAGGGAGCGCGCGCAAACGTGTAGCCGTAAGTTTAAAAACTAGTTTTAAAACGGAAGTGGATCGGAACTGTTGCATTTTGCGCATCATTCGATGATCTCTTTGTTCTCTTCAGTTTCCCGCGCTCTTATCTCTACTGACGTGTGCGTTTGCAGTGTTTCTAATAGATATATAAATATATATAATAAGTGTGGCTGAATAGTTTAATATTCTCGAGTAAACCAAAGCAACGTACAGCTGTATTAAAATGTGCGCCATAGCCGTTTATTGAAAGTAAACAAAGATGACACATCTCCAGTAGTGGGCCACTACACTGGAAAGTCCCTTGCAGATCATTCAAAGAAAGATGAGACATACATATACAACAACAATAAAACAAAAACGATTAGTTTGTGTAATGTCAGCACGCGCATATAGGCTTAAAATCTATCCGCTGTATGTGTGTGTGTGTGTGTGTGTGTGTATATATATTTAATATTTTAAAAGAGCATGTGCGGTTTAAAAAAAAAAACAGGGAAGGGGGAGGGACTATGAAGAAGATACTTCCTTCATCTCACCTATCATGCTTAGCTATCTACCCATGATGCTCATCTGTTGATCTCTTCTTTATATTGCTAACTACTAAGTATTTTATAATTTTTTTAAAACAATGAAATTTCTGGTTTTGTTACAGCTTTCATATTCATTTTGAAAACCAGTGTCAAATCAAGGTCTTCACATCACTAACCAAGCACAGGAGGCGATGGATGGGCCTGTCGATGGCATCAAGCTCATTCGGACACTCAAGCCCGAGCTACTGGAGGCTCTGACAGGAGATCCAGATTTTCTGCTTCAGCACTGCCATGCCAATAGCATACTGTCTAATAACGAGTACAACAACATTAAAGACACAAACATCCGTTCAGAAAAGGTACGGGACATCTTGGATTATGTCATTCAAAAAGACAACAGACATGCTCTGAAGTTCCTTAAGCTGCTGAAAACACAAGACATGCAAGAGACATTTCCTAAACTGCATTTCCTTCAAAATCAGCAAATCCACAAACGCAAGACGCCAAAAAACACAGGTATGATCTTGCACTTACACTGACTTTTATGCATATTGTTCTTGTTATGGTTAATTTTGTAATTTTAAGTGTTGGTTTTTATTATTAATAGTCATTTTGTCTTACAGTTAAAAATATATTTGCAAAACATTTTAAAAAGTCAAATCATTTAACTTGTAAGATAATTAAATGCAAGAAAAGCTGCTATAATGTATAAATACTGGAGGAGAACATATAAACATAGATTACATTGACGTGTATATAAATAACAAGCTTAATCTGTAAGGCTGCTTTAATTTAATTTAAACAGTTAAAAATCTATTTGTTTCAAGATTGATGCATTTTGCCATATAAACATTATTTTAATAATGCAGAGCTCCTTTAAAACATTCTGTTATTTATGAAGCACTATATAAAAATTAAAGAATTTCTGCAAGTCTTTAAATGTCTTAGTTTGCCCTTCTACTAAATTAAGTGCAGAAATTCATAACGTCTAACGTCATTAGTGATCTATAAATTATGTTGGTTTTCTCAGAGACGACAGCAAAACGACGTCAGGAAATGGAGCCGCTGTGTATTATCAGTGAGTCACATGCAAACCTCTGCATTGCATCTTCAGTTTCAGCTCATGACCACACTGCTCAGTTACGTGACTTTCCTTTCTAACAGACTCCAGGGTGGTGAGCGAGAAGGAGATGATGATGGTGGCCGGCTGCATTGGGAACAGCTGGAGGGAGGTGGGCATTATGGCACTGGGTATGAACACCACCACTCTTCAGCAGATAGAGGAGGACAACAGCCAACACAAAATGCGGGTTTTCACCATGCTGCGGAAATGGAGCATGCGTGAGCGGGAACAAGCCACGGCGGCCCGTCTCCATTCTCTACTAACCCAGGAAGAGAACGGCGTGGACGCTCTGAAAATCAACTTCCTGTTGGAAAACAACTAAAGCTGCTAAGAGGACTTTAACTGGGTGCTGCAGCCGTAACATCAGAATTACCCAGAAGACTAATCCACCATGAGTTCCTTCAAGATTTCAGGGGTTTTCATAATGGGGTGATTGAAACAAGGTCAGTGGTGAATATAGATGGCAGTTATGTTTATTTTTATGTTTTTTAGAAAGTTATTTTGTCATTAGTCATTTTTTGGGGGTATTTTTATTTAGTGCATAGGTACATGATTTGGGAGACACCTACACTGACCTTATTTGACTCATGAATTTAAAGGGATTGAAAATGTTATAATTAACTGCAGCACTTTTATACATATAGCACTTGCCAGACATGCAAATATACCACTAGGGGGAGCTATAACTTCATGCAGGTTTTATAAAACATGTTTATCTTTTTGTTTGTTTGTTCAAGTTAGCCACAAGCTTGTAATAGGGCAACTTTCAAACCCACCAAGCTAAAAATGCGGGTATTTCAAATATTTTTCTCAAACTTGATGTGAACACTTTTTAATATTTTAGCGTACAATTCTGTAGCAAATATGCTAAGATTTAAAAAGAAAAAAAAAGTAAGGCCAGCATCCATGTGAGCCCAAGACAGGTTACCGATTAAAGCTAAGCAGGGCTGAGCCCTGGCGGTACCTGGATGGGAGAACTAGACTCGTCCTGTAGTCTGTGTGGCTCCTAACACCCCAGTATAGTGATGGGGACACTATACGGTAAAAAAGCTCCATCTTTCAGATGAGACATTAAATCGAGGTTCTGACTCGCTGGTCATTCGAAATCCCAGGATTTCTTTCAAAAAGAGTAGCAGCGTGACCTGCCCATTGGTCTCTGACCGTCATGGCCTCCTAACCATCCCCTCATCTACTGATTGGCTTCATCACTCTGTCTCCTCTCCACTAGTAAGCTGGTGTGTGGTGGGCTTTCTGGTGCACCAGGGGTGCCATCGCATCCTCCAGGTAGATGCTGCACACTGGTGGTGGATGAAGAGACATGGTGTGTGTGGGGGGAGCTTGCTATGTAAAGCGCTATGTAAATGTTGTTTTTCAATAAGGGGCAAGACTGAAATAATTGTCAGACTGTTTTGATTTGTTTTCATGTTTTATGCAGTGCATTATTACTTAATTGTTTTTCTCTTGAGCTTATTTTTTTCATGAGAGATCAAGCTCCATTCCTGCTTTTTAGATTGCACTTCAGATTTCTCATAGTAAAAAATGACTGTAGCATTCCGTCTTATTACATTGTGCAGAATAATGCTTATCCTTTTTTAAAGTAAATGAATGTGAAAGCGTTTATAGAAGTCCTAAAACTTGAACCGATTCCATGAACAGATAAGGAAGACTCGTGTTTATGACGGAAGTTTAAAATGTTTTATGTTCCAATAGGGACCGCTATCTGGCAACATAACCTTCGATCTCTCGGCAAGTATCACGTTGTTTCACCCTGATGCATTTTCACCCTGGTGTTTCACCCTTGTTCACCCTTATTCACCCGTGTTTTGCATGCCAAGCAGGTGATAGGCTTGGAGGCGGAGCTTTGTACAATTCCATTGCACAGGCCTGTCATTAAATAGCATCTAGTCTTGCCGGGATTCATGGAATCATTTGCTTTGGGATTATGGTTTTATTTGATAGACTGCAACCTGATAAGAACATTTTTTTTTAATGTGTTATGCTTATGTGAATTGGATTTAATATGACTTTTGTTGTTGTTGTGTTGTGTTGTGTTTTTGTTTTGTTTTTTTACATTTTTACACAGTTTTGTTACTTTTATGTCTTAATTCTGTTTTGTAGATCAATCATGTTTGTGGTTATGGGTATGTTTTTATATAAGTGAAATAAAGGGAAATAAAGAGAACTAAATGAATCATTACTGTCATTATAATAAAAAAAGTTTGAGCTTATTGTTTTACGGCTTGTTTTATTGTTTAATTTAGATCTTTGTTAGATTTGTGTTTATTGTTTTATAGGCTCATGCTGTAAAGGACTGACTCCCGGAGAGGTTTTTAATTGTTGTTGATGCTGAATAATAGAAAATCTTCATCTCATCAGTTCATCAAAATCTCTGTTTTTTATTTATTTATATTTAATATGCATTTATTGTCCATGCATATGTTTTATTTCACAGATTTTGGTTAACCAAAACCTGGAACGTGTAGGTGTATGTGTATATATACACACACACACACACACATACATATATACTGTATATATATATATATATATATATATGTATATATATTAGTGACAGCAAATGCCTTAACATGCAAATACAGTTACTTTTTCCTTAGGAAACCTATGTTACCTATTTCCATAGGAAAGACTTTTTCTATAAGATAACATTGGTCCAGTTTTTTTTTTTTTTTTTTGAACCCTGTGACATTCCATTCTACTCTTGTGAGTGTGTGTGGGATCATTGTGCAATCTGACAAACATACGTGGAAGGATATATCTTTCTTCATCAGCAAACTCTAACAGTCTAATGTGAACTTAGAACAACGCTGCCGAGTTTGGAAGATGTTGAACGTTGTACCCCTGTTTTGCAGCATGCATTACCTAAATGAATGTGTGTGTGTGTCTGTGTGTGTCATTATATAACATGTAAAGTGGTTGTAGCGATCATTCTGGTTGCTTGTGTGGGAGTCAGTTTACTGCATGGAAAATATATCTGTCTCTTATCAATTATAATGCAGAACCATGCAAATAACACGCATGGTAAGATATTCTCAGCATTTTAAAGAAATGCTGTAAATATGTAGTTACTTGACAGTTGAATGTAAACCTAGTATCCCCTGGATCTTCAGAAAGTTTTTTTTTTTCAAGTTAAAGATTGATTTTATGTTGACACACCCATATCACTCTAATCCAATTATAGGATGTCACTTGAATGACGAATCGGGCGTGTGCATCCACGTATATGAAGGCTCATCTTGCCTGAACCACTGAGGGTCTCGAGGCATCCTTAACACAACAGATACAATAGTTTCATGTGCTGAGTGCAGAAAGGACATAAACCATCATAATGAGCTTATCTAAAGGTGAGAAAGTTTGACTGTTTTTGACTGCACGCACATACCGTTAGTTATTTTAGGTTTTACTAAATTGTGGATTTTAGTATGATAATGTAAGACTGGAACTGGACGAGAACTGTGCGTGCAAAATTTCCACCTCATTAAAAACAGGAAAAACTGCAGGTGGGCTATACAGGGTTGGCGACTGACATTTTTCGAGTGGTCTATAAATGATGCATTGTATAAACACTATTGCATACGTTGCAGGACTTGAAACGTGACGCCCCTCTCAGCTTTTTCATCTGCCACGCTTTGCATGCGTAAACAAAACAAAAACTCAGTAAAAGTTTCAAAAATATATTTCGCTTGCTTCTTAACAAAAGCAAAAAGTAGCATATTACAGTTAAATCATTTTGGCCAGCCATTTTGCTCTTTGGTGTCATATATCCACATAGAAAAAAAGAAAGAAATGGGGCGCTGATGACGTTTTTCTCATAAAATATCGCGATTTTTGCAATGGAATTTATAGCGCTTATCATAAAACTGGCTGTCGGTTGTGATTGGATGTGCACATCGGCTGAATTCCGTATTATGCAGCGCTGCTTGGCAACCAAACCCAGTAGAGTTCATCAAAAGTGGGATATGAGGTGAAGTTGGACGAATGCGTGGGTGGTCAATTGCTTTCGGAATCTGTATCTATTATAGATGTGCATTATACTGCAGTATGCAATGCAGTGTATACATATAATCCGCGTGTTTTAATTTAAATTGTTTAGACTGGTGGTTTTAAGCTGGTCAGATACATTTTTATTCAAGACTAGTCACTGTTTTTTAAAATGCACTTACATAAAAATGTATATTAGTCTAGGTAAATACAAAAATCAAACACATTACTCTTTGCTAACTGCTAGTTGGCTTGGTTTATGCAACTGGCCCCTGGTTTACCTGATGGATCAGATGGAAAACCAGCTGGCAGGGGCTCTCAGATGCACATCAGGGTGGCTCTGGACGACCTTGATCAGCTGATCAGTAACAAACCAGCTGCAATGTTCCATAACCATGTCAAGATGACATGACGGTGATATTATGATGATAAATACTACATACAGTATATAGTATAGTATATATATGTGTGTGTGTGTGTGTGTGAAGAGTTTATTTGCAAAAACAAACACCGATATTGTGATATTAATGTGTTTTGTTGTGTTAGGTAGTTTTCTTTAGTTATTCGACTTATTTAAATTAGGTAAATTAGATTAATTGGAATGCACAATAAAAAAAATAGATTTTTGCAAATTGTAAAAAGTTAATAGAATTTAACAAAAGCAAGAAATTTGAGTTTTGAAAAAGTAGTAATGCATTTTTTACATATTGTTTTGATCCTGTGTCATGAGGAGTGGTTTCTGTTTCTGTGTGTTTCTGTGATTAATAAATTCATATAAATGTTTTGTATTTGTTATTATTTATTAAATATAAAACATCGGTATATTTTTTTCTTATTGCTTTTTCTGATTTTGTTTATTTGCTTTTATTTGCGTCTCACAGAACATGTGAATGGCGATGTCCATCTGGAAGAATCAGATATGTGTGAGTCAGATGGGAAGCTCTTCCTTAATGAGGCTTTCAACGTGATTATGGAGGAGGTACTTCACAAAGGAACAGACTTGAAGGAGAAGGTTAAGTCTTTTAAGAATTTGTCATCCCATTTAACAACTGCTTCTCGTGTATCTCAGGAGATGAACTGCATGTTTTTGCACTGACAGGTGTGTGAGTGGAAAGATCCCGATCAGCTGAGAGCTCTTCTGGACCTTGATCTCAGAGAGCATGGAGAATCTCACAAGCAGTTACTGCAGAGGGTTCGAGATGTGGCCAGATACAGTGTTAAAACCTGTACGTTGGATCTCTTGGGAACCCACTAGTTATTCATAATAGCTGTTTTCTAATGTTTGTCAGTGTATTATTCTGAAATTATTACAGTTGTTCCAACGCCAATTATGTGGTTACATCCTGGTTCAGAGCATTTTCCCGTTCACAGGTCATCCTCGGTTTTTCAATCAGCTGTTTGCTGGTGTGGACTACCATGCATTGACAGGACGACTCCTCACTGAAGCCCTAAACACCAGCCAGTATGTGTGATGAACGTTAAGTTATACATTTTCAGGTGTTAATGTGAATGGGCCTTTTTAAGGTTCTCAGATGAGTGCTGGAAAAGGGTCTGTATGGCGTTTTTTTATTAACTGAGGGGGTCAAAAGTGCTAAAGTCTGAGAAAAATGTAAGCTGTTGCTCTGCTGCTGAAGTGTTCCATTAAACTCTGTTGTCATAGTAATAAGTAACTTATCAGAGCACTTGAAGTTATCAGATGACACTGTTTGATAACAGCATGGAGCCACTGGTTTCATATAGACTATCTAAAAACTGTTGATTAGAGATTGATGAAATTAGGATCTGAAGAGTTTAGATAGTGCAAACAGTGTTGTTATCATTCACTAAAAATCACATGTACTATATAAATGCGAAAATATAAAAGATAATTACAAGATAAAACTGCTGCAAATGAAAACACAAAATAGAAAAACAAAACCTAATTTAAAATATTCTAGTTCACTTTTATTTGTAAAAATGTTGCTTAGTGGTTGTTTTCAACAGAAGAGATTTGAAGAAATTTAGTGTTGCATCAGTTGCTCAGTAATTGATCCTCTGCAGTGAATGGGTGCCGTCAGAATGAGTCCAAACAGCTGATAAAAACTAGAATTCAGTCAAGACATTTATTAATGGACTGAATTCTATAGTTTTTATCAGCTGTTTGGACTCATTTTGACGGCACCCATTCACTGCAGGAGGATCTATTGGTGAGAATGTGATGTAGCCAAATGTTCCCCAAATCTATTGATAACTGACCAATTTGCAACATACTCAGTGTGGAGTTTTTACAGATACACATATGAAGTGGCCCCGGTGTTTGTCCTGATGGAGGAGGAAGTGCTCTGTAAGCTTCGCTCTCTGGTTGGCTGGTCAGAGGGAGACGGGATATTTTGTCCCGGGGGTTCAGTGTCTAACATGTATGCCATGAACGTCGCACGGTACTGGGCCTTCCCTCAAGTGAAGACACAAGGCTTGTGGGCCACACCACGAATGGCTATATTTACATCAAAACAGGTACAAAAAAGATATTAGATTTAAAAGAGTATATAATGCAGTATTATAAAACCACACCATTACATTTTATGTCATTTCTTTTAGAGTCATTACTCAATGAAAAAAGCAGCTGCTTTCCTTGGTATTGGTACGGACAACGTTTTCATTGTACAAGTGGATGAGAGGTACAGGAACTTGTCTCAAACACATTTTGGAAAAGTAGTGTTTCACTTTAAATTGTCTCAAATGTTTTTTGTTCCTGTACAGCGGCAGCATGATACCAGAGGACCTGGAGGCAAAAATCGTACAGGCAAAATCACAAGTAAATATTTACATATATCAGTAAGATGATTGTTATGGAAAATAAAAAATACATTTTTTATGCTCCCCAGTAAAACAGTAACAAAGTATTATTTTGAAATATTATTATAATTTAAAATAATTGTTTGTTCTATTTTAATATACTAAAAATGTTATTAATGTGATGAACAGTGATCGCATGATGCTTCAGAAATCATTCATGCTGTGCTGATTAATATTTTTGTGGAAAACCATGATACATATTTTTCAGGTTTAATAAAAAGTAAAGCTATAAAACAATATAAATATGTATTTACATTTTTGATCAATTTAAGTCATCCTTGATTCATTTTTGAATGCTATTGTATATAATTATAGAATTAACTAATACGATCAATTTAAAGGAATAGTTAACGGAACAGTTAATAGTTTTATGATTTATTATCTCATTCCAAATCGAATTTGAATTTCTTCCTTTCATTGAACACAAAAGGACATATTTTAAAGAATGTTCCAGCTGTTTTTTGGATAAACGTAAAGCAGATAATAGCCAGAAAGTGTTGCAAAGGCATCTGATTGTCTGCTGTCATGTATGGAAAAGAGCAGCATTAACATGAGACGAAACATCTCCTTTTGTGCTCTACGGAAATTAAAGGTCATACTCGTTTGAAAAGACAAAAGCATGAAATATCCAATGGTCAAAAGTTGTGTATGACCAACGTGTCTCCTTCAGGATGCTGTCCCGTTTTTCGTTAATGCCACAGCAGGAACCACGGTGCAGGGTGCCTTTGATCCTCTGAGCCGCATAGCTGACATAAGTGAAAGAAACGGCATGTGGATGCACGTTGATGTAAGTGCAGCATGTTTATCTCATGTTACACCATTGTGCAACACATCTGTATGGTTCCCACTTTAAAAGTATCTACCTGTTACAATCTTGATCTCTCTTTTTTACAGGCCGCATGGGGAGGAAGCGTGCTGTTTTCCAAAAAACATAAACATCTGGTTGCAGGAATAGAAAGGTTTGAACACTGTGATTTGGCTAAAGAAGAAGCCTATCTTTGACTGTATCATTTAATGTTTCCTTTTTAACACTCAGAGCAAACTCTGTGACCTGGAACCCTCACAAAATGCTTCTGACCGGATTGCAGTGCTCTGTGGTTTTGTTCAGAGATACCACGGTAGGAATGTAGTCTTTTTCGTTTACTTCTAACCCTTCTAAGTCAATTCACGCAATGTTTTTGCTTATTAGTCAAGTGAACGAATTAGATTGACTTGCCCAACTCGCTAATTTTGTCTCCCCCCCCATCTCAATCTGTAGGATCTGTTGATGCACTGTCACAGTGCTAAGGCAACCTACTTATTCCAGCAAGACAAGTTCTACGACACAGGTCTGGACACGGGAGACAAATCTATTCAGTGTGGCCGCAAGGTGGATTGCTTGAAGCTGTGGTTGATGTGGAAGGCAATAGGTACACATGGGCTTTCAGAGAGAGTGGATAATGCCTTTGCCCTCGCAAGGTAATTAATGCATCTGTTGTTGCTACTTATTACTATCAAAACACTATTGACTTCTCTCATTAAATGCATTGCAGTATTTGAATATATACAGTACTGTTAAAAATTTAGAGATTGGTATGATTTTTTTTTTATGTTAAAACTAAAAAGTAAAGTATAAAATATGGTAAATATTTTTGCAATTTAAAATAACCGTCGTCTGTTTAAACATATATTTTAAAATGTAATTTATTTCTGCATCACTGAAATACTAATTTATCTGTTTATTTTAATCATGTCTGCACTAGGTATTTAGTTAAAGAAATGGAGAAAAGGGACAATTTCCAGTTGGTCTGTAAGGTACAGTATACAAACATGAAGTAGTATGTTTAGGTATATATAATGCATGTTTATATATGGTGTGGGTTTTTTCCCTTTTAGGGGAATTTTGTGAACATTTGCTTCTGGTTCATTCCACCCAGTCTGAGAGGGAAGGAGGACAGCGCGGATTACCAGGAAAAGTTATCTAAGGTCGGCTTTGTTTAAATGTAGAATGGCAAGAGGACTGAATTATTATGAATGCTCCTAATGTGACGTCCAATGTACGCCATCAGGTGGCGCCAGTCCTCAAAGAGAGAATGATGAAGCGTGGAACGATGATGGTGGGATACCAGCCCATGGATGAACACGTCAACTTCTTCCGCATGGTTGTCGTTTCTCCTCGGCTGACCACCAAGGACATGGATTTCTTCCTCGATGAGATGGAGCAGCTAGGGAAGGACCTGTAGTTAGTTTGAAAATCTATCAATAGAAAGTCATGTTATCCCCCCTCATCTCATTATTTTTAAATGTGCGATTTTCTAAAGGTTGCTAAAATGTTGACTTGTACGGTTGGTACACAATACTGACTTCATTGACTAAGCTAGCAAAAAAAAAAAAAATGCATCTTCAGAGGTCATAAAGTGAATGAATCTCATAGATTCTGGCCCACTTACGTATTGAATTCATTTGGAAGTTTAGAAATCATGTGTATTAAATAAGGCCAACATCCAAGGTGTGCACCGCACAGAACCAGGATTGAGGTGCGTTGTGTCTGTAAACTTGATGCCAGCAAAACTGAATGTACAAAATTATTCACAGGCAGAGAGCATCTCTGATTGGTTTAAGCGTCTTTCCTCTCAGAGCCAAAGGGCTGTCATAGAAACATAGAAACCTATTTTTTTTAGGACACTTGCTTTATTGATATCTGTTTACGTGGTGATTTTATGTGAGCGGTTAAAAAATAGCTTTACATTTAAATATGATTTTTATTTTATTAAATTTTTTTTATTTTTTGTGTGTCCATAATTTAATAAGGATATTATAAATTAGTTGATGAAAAAGTGACTTGATTGTGACTGTCCTGTTGTTAATCACATTGTCTGCACAATTTTGCATTAGTCTACTTTATTAAAAAAAAAAATAGGTCAATATACAATAGGCTGAATGTGTCCCTTAAAGCTGAAAGCTTTATTTGTTGTCTTTTGTTTTACTTTGTTTTGAAATTTGTGAATTAATACATCAATATTTGTCACAAAAACCTTTATATTATAAAAGATATGAATATACTTTTTTTTTTCGTTTCCAAATATCAAATAAAAGTAAACACCTCAACATTTTACGTATTAATAAAAATTAATTCCCTCACAACACTCGTGGACTTTATTTACACCGGAAGTAGCTTGTAATTTGTTGCCAGTGTGGTGGTCACGTGACAGACGCTCTCCCCAGAGAGCACTTCCGGTAACGTTTCCTGTGTTTGTAAACTGAAAAATTTGTCCGACAAGAACATATTGGGCTACTGTAAACGAAGAAGAGTAAGGTAAAACAAATGCGCGGAGCCTTCGGTACTGCTTTTATTAAACCTGCAACGACATTTCAAAACAGATTCACTAATTTAATAGCGCTGAAATATGAAGTTAAATAGACGGTGAACTCACGCCCTGTTGTGCTGCAGGATAATGAATGGAGGAGTTTACAGTTCAGACTGAAGAAGAATGAATTTCACTCTGAAACTGAGATTGTAAATAACTAAATTCGCGCATATTGTTACTTTAACCCGTTCAGATATTAATTCTGCAGACACAAATATATATGATATGTCAAAGCTTTATTTGTGCTCCCAAATCAACCATACATTGGTTTTATTTATTCTATTGCATATCAGTTAACCATATATGAATATAAATTCTAGCATATGACGTTGTTATATATATATGTATATGATTATTATTAATAGTTTTTTTTTCACTACAATGCACGTTGGTCATGAACAGTAAAAGTATACTGTGCATATGGATCAAGAGCCTTAAATACATGTATTTTATTAAAATGAATGTTGATTAAAGTTAGTCTTAAATAATGCTACATCTTTGCACTTTAAAATAGCTTTTAAATCTAGTGTCTTTTAAGAATAATGTGCATAATAGTATTTCCCTTTAAATGAATAGCCTATATAATGATGAATTTCACTCTTGGGAGCAAGCAGTGCTAAATTTTATTTTTTGTGTTTGTCAGCACGGCAAGGCACTCATTTATTTGAAAGTCATATGTATTTGTGTAATTATGTCTTGTATCATGGCATTAGTATATTTACTAAGATGCCATTAGCTAAATAAATAAAAATGATGTCCATTGTAACAGTCACTGGGTCTGAGCAGGAAATTGATTTAATTTGCAGTCATATATATCATGGTTTCTAATAAGCACACCAAACCGCAAAAAAAGTTTGATTTATTACCTATAATTACAGGCTAAAATAGTGTGTTACATCAAAGCAATTTGAGTTGTTCTTGTAAAGTTTATTTTCTTTGGCTTGATTTGCTGCAGATTGCAATCTGTTTGTCATGTGATAAGACTGATGCAATTTTATTTTCTAACTCCTGGAATTATTTAACCTCCAGGAACCTGCCGGTTGCCAAATCCTCTCACGAGCCGAATAGAAATCACAATATACATCCACTCGCCTCGATCTAAGTCATTGCAATCATACTATGTTAATTTTGTCAAGTGCAGTTGCTTTCATTGTCCAGTGGCTTCCGTGCCTCATTTTGTTCATTCGTGATTTATAGCCGTGTTTATCCCGATCTTTGAGGGTGAGTTAGTCGGATTAATGCACAGGAATAAGCGATGGAAGGAAAGAGGGTGGTTGAAATAAATCTGTTTTTTATTCCAGCGAGCCCCAGAATCCGACCGACCAAATCCAAAATCAACAGGGCATAAACGCTCGGATGTGTTCCTACCATTTGGGTTTGACAGAACCGATGAGAATCCACTCCACTCAGTTTCAGTTTTGACCTGGTTTGTTTCCAGGTGTCATTTAGGGACATTTAGGGAAGCCAAACTCTTATGGCTTAAAAACGCAGCCCATAAGCCTACATAAACAAAGGCTTGGCATTGCAGACATGGAAAATGTCTGATTCTAGCAAATAAAAGCCATGATTTGTCCACGGTTGACAGCTTCTGTTAGTGGTGGGCTAGATGTGTGGCAACATCATAGACAGAGATGGATATTACCCTGGCTTTATATCCCCCCTTCTGTTTCTAGGCTTGGGCCCCTGATGGTTGGGGCTTGTGTGGTCTCTAAACACTCTCCCTGCCCCGAGCGAAGCTCTCTGTACCCCAACACACACACACACACTCTCACCACTGCGATGTCACACCTTTCCAACAGCTCAGTGCGAGATCACATGAAATGGGTCAGTGTGTTTTTTTTCCTCTTCTTCATTTGCATCTTCTTGCATTTGTCCACGCTTGTTTGAAAAAGAAGGCCTTTGTTTTCCTTTTGCTTGGCGTTTCTGTGTATTAACTCTTTGTAACTCACTTCCACAGCGTGACTTGACACAGATTATGGGGTGGATCTCAGAAAAGAAGGAGTCTGGGCATATTTCGCCCCCAAATGCATGAAAATATTTACATTTTTAGATCCTAAGAATGTAAAAAAATATATATATATATTAGTTTTGCATTTGTATTTTAAGTCATTAAGACAATAATGTTTATAAATATTATTTAATTTAACATTTTTGTCTCAATTATACGAAAATACATAATGTATGGACAAAAATAATAGAATTAATAACAATAATTTTACATTATTTATCATTACTACTACTTATGCTGCTACTACTACAGCTAATGAATATAAATTGTGTATTGGAGGATCATTATGACACTAATGTTACAATATATAACAATTGCACAGGTTCATATAAGTCAATAATATTATTATTATTATAACTATGTGTTTTAGGGACCATTCAGATGAAATTGTTAATAATTATATTATTATTATTTGCATGGATAATTACATATTAGGACCATTAAGATGAAAATCTTTTTGAAATTACTGCATAACTATGGCTTCTAAATTAATTGGACAGATTATGGTTACATTTGTCAGATGTCAAGCTAAATTAGTGACTTTGTGAAGTGCTTTTAGTTTGTTTTTGAACAGATGTGTATGTTTGTGGTTGTATTTCTGCACAGGCTGGGTTGCTTGGCTGTGAAGCGGTGCTGTCCAGCATGGCACTCATCCAGGCCGGCTCCATGCCCAGCCATAAGAAGATGGGTTCTCATCTGGGCCAGGGACAGAGGGAAAGCAATCACAACCAGAACCACAACCAGGACACCCACAGCCAACACGGCCACATGGTGCTTCCCTCAGGAGTCAGCTGCCCTCCACTGGTGAGGGAAAAAGACATCAATTGTGTGGGGAAAGAAAGTCATATTGGTCTGGAATGAATTTTCCAAGTTTTCCATAGAACCCTGTAGCTAATACTAAGGTCATTAGTTCAATTCCCAGGGAACGCATGAAATGATAAAATAAGTGTTTTTAATATAATTTGAATCGCTTTGTTTACATAAAACTACCAAATGCTTAAATACACTACCATTCAAAAGTTTTGTATATACATATTTTCTTCATTTTTATAAGTCATATTTTTTGTTATTATGTTAGTTAGCTGTTTTTTTTGTCAATGAATCAATCAGTCTGATTGATATTAATTGGAATGCATTTTTTTTAGTTATGTGTTTTTAGTCAAAAGTCTGGAAACAGTAAGATTTCTATTTTAAAGGTGTTTTTTATGTTTATTAAGGCTGCATTAATTTGATCAAAAATACAGGGAAAAGTGATATTGTGAAATATTTTTACTATTTAAAATAATGGGTTTTTATTTGAATATTCTTTACAATATAATTTATTTCTGTAATGCAAAGCTGAATTTCCCTCAGTCTCCTTTTTTACGTTTTATTCATTCATTCCAGAAACCTAAAAAAAAACAGGTTCCAAAACAATATGAAGCAGCACACCAGTTTCCAGCACTGATAATAAATCAGCACATTAGAATGATTTCTGAAGGATCATGTGACACTGAAGACTGTGGTAATGATGTTAAATATTCAGCTTCGCATCACAGGAATAAATTACATTTTATGGTTTATTCGTATAGAAAATTGTTATTTTACCTCACAATAACTTTTCACAATATTATTTTGTACCTGTATTTGTGATCAAATAAATGCAGCCTTAATGAACATAAGAAACATCTCACTGTTTCCAAACTTTTGTGTGGTGTATTTACCATTTTAATTCAATAAGGGTGAATTAAATTGATCAAAGGTGACAGCAGAGACATATGTAACGTTACAAGAGAAAGCTATTCATCAATGAAAAACACTGTTTACACACACAAAAAAAAAAATAAAGAGTTTACTGAACAGCAAATAGAATGAATAGAATAGAGTAGAATTAGAAGGATTTCTGAAGGACACTGAAGACTGGGCAAATGATGCAGAAGATTCAGTATTGCATCACAGAAATAAATTATTTATTTTCAAAAATATTCAAATAGAAAACAGTTTTGATAACAATATTTATATTTTACTGTATTTAAGATTAAATAAATGCAGTCAAAACATTTGTAAAAACCTTGTCGACCCCAGACTTTTGAACAGTAGTGTATATTTAAATTCTAGTGGCTGGATATATATATTTTCTGAAATACTGAACTCTTTAACTTAATCATAACATTCAGTTTGGTGACTTATATACTCTGTTCATGAACAGCTCATCCGCAAGGACGGAGAGTTTCACTCTTCCAGGCTCTTGGATGAAAAAGACATGCAGGCCAGCCAGAACGTGCAGCCAAAGAAGAAGAACAGGAAGTCTGGACTTCTCACCAAAATGAGAGAAAAACCCCAGGCATGCATTCAGTCTGTCTGCAGTATTGCTCTGTGATTTTGCCTGTTTATCACATTTCCACACTTCCGCTTGTATTCGTTACCTGACCGAATACTGTTTGTTTGTTTGTTTTTTCTGTGTGTGTGACATGAAGGTGGAGATTCCTGACGTGATTGATGATAACTCACTCAGCTCTCAAGTGCAGAAGAACTTCATATGTGAGCACTGCTACAGTGCTTTCCGCAGTAGTTACCACCTCAAACGACACATTCTCACTCATACGGGTAAGCCTTTCTGCTTGCCGCCACCTTACGACTCATGCAAAAAGATGCATAAAATAAATATGTGTACATCTGTGTGTGTTTTAGGGGAAAAGCCATTCGGGTGTGATATGTGTGACATGAGGTTTATTCAGCGCTACCACCTGGAGAGACATAAGCGTGTTCACAGCGGTGAGAAGCCTTATCAGTGTGACCGCTGCCAACAGGTGAGACATGACAAACACAGGCAGTTGTTTTCACAGGCAGCTTGCTGTTTGCCCATTGCCTGCATAAATGTATGTCTTTATGATATGATTACAGTACCTTTTAGTGTCTGGTAACATAATGCGGGCTTTATATGTTTGTGATATGACAATTCACCAAAAGTAAAACAGGATATGTAACAAAAGCTTTATTGGATACATCGGGAATCAGTTTAATCATAAAAAATAGTTGTTTTATTAGAATGAAGGGGAGGAGTTGAAAAATAAGACCGCTTTGTGATGCTAGCTGAAAAAACAGGAAAGTTATTACATACATATGCATACAGATTGCATAACTGACTATAACACTGGTTACTTATAAATTGTGCACGGTAGGAATATAAATGTGTATTAAGAAAGTAAATATGGTAAGTTTTGCTTTGATGTTGATTCTGCCTTTGTCATTATGAGAGCAGATTATTAAGATTATTAATCTTAATGCATATATTTGTATTAATGCTTATGCCTAAATTATGCCAGAAAACTTGATACAGTATTGTTTTCACGCTGGTAGGACTATTTAGCTGGCAAAAAAAAAACCTGTAAGATAAAAAAAAAAAACAGAAATACAATTTTATTCAACAATTATGCATTCATCTGATCAGAACAGACAGTAAAAACATTTATAATATTACCACAACAATAAATTATGTTCTTTTTATTCATCGAAGAATTCTGTTTTTATTAAGCTGCTTTTTAAACATTGAAAATAGTAAGAAATGCTTATTGAGCACCTAAACAACATCTCAAACTGATTTCTGAAGGGTCGTGTGACTCTGGAGACTGGAGTAATGGCAGCAGAAAATACAGCTTAATTATATTTTAAAATATATTAAAATAGAAAACAGTAATTATACATTGCCGTTATATTTCACGGTATTACTGTTTACTGTTTTTCTGATCAAATAAATGCAGCCTTGAACATTGACATTTTTACATTAAATACCCAATGTAATTGGTATACTCTAAAGCATAGTGATTAGTGTGTAACCAAACATTAAAACAGTTATACAAAAAAAAAAGAACACTTTAAATGGCATGCAGGGGCTTTTGGGAAAGTCGTTTGACCCTGAGATTCAGTGAATCGGTTCATTTAAAGACTGTCCAATTCATTTAATTGATTTAATCTTCTCTTGTCCAAAAAAAGAAAAAAAGGCTAACTCAGTCCTCTATCACACAGAACTTTTCCAGAACCGACCGGTTACTACGGCATCGACGTTTGTGTGCCGTGGGCATCCCTAAAGAGGAGAACCAGCCGTGCTGTGAGGGACGGTCGTATTCTCAGGACCCCTCCCAGCACTCGGCGTCCTGGAGCCCACTGCAGACAAACAACAGCAGGCTGGCGGCGTGACAGCCTTCCGATCGCTCGTGCAAACCACTTCCCAGCAAACACAATGGACTCGCCAACATGACCTGAGCCTGTAAAAACAGTTCGTCAGACTCTTCCAGCTCAGATTCACCCGGCTCAACCCCAGTGGACTCTTTTATACTGCTTAGACTCTGGGAAATAGCGTATTTTGTATTTTAGACGGTACTGTGATCAGCAGGTGGGTTAGTTGTTCATTCAGTCCATGCAATAATGACTTCTAGTAGTTTAGAGAAGCTTCCTTTTGTAGTTCCCATGCAGGTCTGTAGATTGTTTGGGATTCCCAGTGTTATGCTGTGCTTACATTTACTGTTGCTCTGCAAAATGTTAACAGCAAAATCCGTTCATTTTAACAGGAATCTGCACAACCGAGAGTATCGCACAACGATTGATAAAGTTCCCCGTGCAGATTTTGCTTCTTTTTAAGTTGTCCACACAAATTCACTGCTTAAATAACAAAAGACGTTTTTAAGGCACTCCAGCTACACGCATCCCTACAATATTGACAAAAGACAATGGACCTTTTTGGCAAACAAGTCAGCCGTAGTTACATTTTCTCAGCGTGCACATGAATGCATAATTTCCTGTTAAGTTTAAGAAATAGTTCACTGCAGAATTTACTCCTCTTCAGGCCTTGCAAAGAGTTTCAGAACTTGCTCTGGAGTGAATGGGTGCCATCCAAACGGCTGATAAAAACAATGAACCACAACTAATCAACATCACAAAACAGCCATTATTATGACTTTTTACAAAACAAACAGTCATTGCATACGACTACAATACTCCTACTTCCCTAATATTGCTTTCTCCAATGAAAGAAGTCATCTCGTCTGAAACAGGAGAGAAATATGCACATATTAAGCACCATTTACAAGCCCAAACAGATTTGATGTGAGGACAACAATAAAAGCAACATCACAGCAGCAGTTTGCATTGATTTATTTCCTTTATACTTTATAGTGTATTTCCTGAAGTCTCTTGGATTATTGTTAATGTTTTTATCAGCTCTTTTTCTGACGGCACCCATTCACTGCAGGGGATCCATTGGTGAGTAAGTGATGTAACGCTTTATCAATGATTTAGATGATGACAAAACAAACACATTCACATCTTGGATGGCCTGGAGGTGAATAAATTATTTGCAAATTTCCATTTATTTTCAACTATTTGCTTTAAATACTGTGATAACAGCTCATGGCTATTGACAGCTTAACACGGGCCTTTACGGTTTTAGCAGAAACATCTGGAACGTCATCCATCCTACGTCCACAGGAGAGCTCATTTTTTTGTGGCCTACATTGTGGTATTAAGCTTTTGAAGTTGGCCTTTCGGTCAACTCGAACACTGACTTTTCGTCGAGTATTAACGTATACATGACAGATTTTGTCACAGTATGATGTGACTCATGCGGTAAGTCTGCGAGCATCTGAGTTTCTCTTCTGAAGTCACTGGATTGACAAAGCCGAGCCAAGAATAACAAAGAAAACCTTTTAACAGGTTGTACAGTTCATAGAGACACAGATGTTTATGTAAAACCGCTAGTTTTCGCAGAAGTCTCGTTACGTTTCTTATCACCTCGGCCCTTGAACATGGGCTTCTGACGCAGTTAATATATTTTTTCCACATTTTAAATAATTTAAATAGGAACCGTAGTAGGATTAGACTGCTGCCACTGTCAGACGCAGCAGATTGACTGTATTTTTTTACGTGTACACTTGCATGTTCCTTCCGTAACGCATATACAGAAAAAGGACTTGTATTGTGATTGTTTAAAACTACAAAAAAAAAAGGAAAAAAAGCTTTGGTCCATTTATTAGATATTTTTTATCGCTCTCAAACATGAACTACAGGTCAACTTTATTCTATCCTGTTAGAAACCATAGTGAATCCTAGTTGACAATAAATTTTCTTTTTAAAAAAGTGGCTTCTGTTTTACTCTGCACAAGCTTACTTGTGTTTATATGTACTTTTATTCACAGGCTACATTCATTTGATGAAAAAAGTAGTTAAATATAATTAGAATTGAATCTTGAAATTGTTTTTCCAATTCAGTATAAATATATATATGTAATTTATTCATGTGATGCAAAAGCAGTGTTGCTAACCAATACTTGTGTTAAAATTGCTACATTTGAACAATTATTTTAAGAACAGCGACTTTCATAGAGCAGCGCTTATTTGAAATTGAAAGCATTTGAATTGTGACATTTATGAATTTCTGATTAGTTTCATGCATCCTCGCTGAATATAAGTAATCATTTCTTTCAACAAAACAAAAAACAACTTGCTGATCCCAACATTTTAAACGATAATGCATGTTTACCAGCAGGTGGCGTAACCCAGCAACTTTCAACAAGTGTCCCAAAAGCGTTTAAACAGAATTTGTCTTTGAACATTGCCTTTAAAAACGATTTAGCGTATTTGTTTCAGTGTTTTATTTTAGCTGTCATCATTCACTACCACCATTTGCTAACATATAAGGGCCTGCATTGTTCATATTTCTCTGCATGCTGTATAACATACACAGCTGTTTCCACATGATCCAGTAGAGGGCGCTGTGTTCTTTGACCTGTCTTCATACACATTACAATTTACTAAAGTTGTACTTATTTCTTAACTCTATTTAGATTACAGACACTAGCTAAGTCTATAAAATACTACTATTATATACTTCAAAACATCATTTTAACCCACATTATAAGCAAGTTTCATAGCAGTGTGGAAATATTATTAATAAAGTGTATGACTTGTATGTATTGGAAAAAGAGTTTAATGTTGGCAAGACGAACTGATATTTCCAGCAGAAATGTAATGGAGTGAAACATTGAAGGCAGCTCAAACCGCATTGCCAGCGAGGGAGACAGAGTTAGACAAAGAGTCTGGCTTTGTGTTGCTTCACAGAGGCCATAGCCCTCTCCTCTCTAGCCTGACTGCTGATCCTGATTTATAACACCCGTGGGCTGAGAGCACTTAACACACTCGCTCTTAAAGCCAAGGCGGACGAGAAGAGATTCTTAGACATGGCCGTGCTAAGTTCATACGATTCGAGACCGTCAATTCAAGTCCAAAAATGGCTTCTCAGCTGTGTGCTGCTGTTTGTTTTCAGATATTGCCTTTTTGCACATGCGGCCATCCCCAGGACCATTTATGTAGGGCCTAATTCACGTCAGATTGCATGTACAGCAGTATTTAATGTTTAATTCATAGATTAATCAACCTTCTCTTATACGCCTCGGCAGCCATCTGTCATTCTGCTGACAGCGTACCTTTACGTGTTAATTAAGGATGATATTTAACCAAGCAGAGGTGCACAGTGCCCGTCAGCGAGGCAGCCATCTTCATTAAAATTTCAGTTTTCTCTGATACAGCTGCATGCATGGGTTACAGATTAATACATTGGCCCTGAAATGATGGAAGTGAAATATTAAAGTGCTGGGACTTCTTTAGGAGCGGGTTAGTCATAATGTACATAATGAATGGTAACTGTAAGGTTGTAGGTTTAAGCTGTCCTAAAAGTGGTCTTGAACTATTATTGTTGAGATGTTTCAGGAGTTGAAGAAGTGTAATAGATATTAAAGGCCTTTTCAGATGATCAAATAATGTATATTTTAATTTTTCCCTCAAGGATTGAAAATTTGGTTATATCCTACATTTATTTCCTGATGTGTTCAAGTTAATGCTCTGTTTATAGCTGTTTTTAAAAGAAGCCTCACCATGACTGCATTTATTTGATTAAATAATTATAATAATAATAGTAAAAGCAGTAATATTGTCAAATATTATTGCAATTTATAATAACTGTTGCCTGTTTGAATATATTTCAAAATGTAATTAATTAATTAATTTTTTTAATTGAAATATTTTTGACATTTTAATGTCACTTTGAATCATTTTAATGCTTTAATTATTAAAAGTATTAATTTATTAATAAGTTAAATAATTTTGGATTCAAACATATATAAATGTGACCAATAATTACATTTTGAATGTATTTGTTCATTATGTAATAGAAAATAAACTTTTTATACATTTTGCTGACATGTTGGGCAAATTTTTTTATTAAGATACAAAAACAAGTGAGGTAGAACAAAATACAGCCTGATGAAGATTAATTAACCAGCTTGTCTTTTTTTTTCTCTCCCCATGTGTTCTCAAAAAGAATGACTGTCACCGACTGCTGATGGCAGGCCGGGGAATTCACAACACATTCTTTGACCTACTTTTCTGTCCAAATAGTTCATGCATATTCATGTGAAAATTTCACTTTTATGTGCAGCGGCACAATTAGTTTCCTTTCAGCACTTCTGCAGCCCTCACACAGAGCAAACAGGAAGTTGAGAAATGATAAATGACACCCTAGTGTTATTCTCTGACTGCTTTTGGGTTTAATGAAGGGAAAGTCACACAGATACAGCATCTTCTGTGTTTTCTGCTGTATCAACATCACAATGCCGTCAAATGCTGCCATGAGAGGCACCTTTTAGCACTAGTTAGGATCGAAGCAGGTTAAACCACAGTTTGCAGGTGATTGATTCTGTTATCACAGATTTTTTATTATTATTATTAATGCATTACAATCATTAAAGCTAAAGTAAGAACATTTATAATGTAACAAAATATTTGTATTTTACATTTTTAATTATTTTATTTAAAATAAATAAATGCAGTTATTTTTCAACTTTTTCAGAATCCTGACAAAATGTATCAAGGTTTTCACAAAAATATAATAATAATTATAGTTATATAAGTATAGTTTATAAAGGTCTCTTGAGCAAATCAGCATATTAAAATGATTTCTGAAGGATCATGAAACTGAGTGATTGTTGAAAATTCAAGTTTGTAAATTACATATTAAAATATATTATTATTAATTTAAATAGTAATAATATTTATTTTGTACAGTAATATTATATTATATTACAATTTCATTTTATTATTATTATATTTGTGTTTACCTGATGATACTTTGCTACTTTTTAAAAAAGGGAGATTTTCTTTCTATTTTATTATTATTATTATTATTATTATTATTATTACAAATTTTTCTGATCAAATAAATGCAGCCTTGGTGAGCAAAAGAAACTTTCTTTCACAAATATTAAAAATATAACTGTCTGCAAACCTTTAAAAAGTAACTCATTAAATAAGTCATTGATTGTGACAAAACACAAGACCTATTATTCAAAAATAATTAATAATCATACTCATCATAATTAAAATAATACATGTTTTATAAAAGCAGCAGCACAAAATCTATCAGTTACAAAACTATATCCATTTCCTCTTGACATTGCAGTTGTGTTTGAAGATTCCTTTGTCAAACCCCTTAAACTCTGCTTTACGAGGGAAACCCAAAGTGCTGGGACTGGCTTAGTTGACCAGCGCCTCATTGTCAAGATTTATCTCGCTCGAGAGTCATCCACATTCCTGATGACAGGACGAATGCCTCGGCGTCCTGCCGAGAGCGTTAAAATCACTCTCACGCTGAAGCACATTTCGCCTCGACAGATACATTAACATACACTGGCCCTGCGCTACCCCATCAATCTGCGCTTGTTGGGACCCGCCATCGCTGCTTCGGGCCTCCCTGTAGAAGCTCACGGGCCCAACTCGGCCAGTGCTGACCCTTTTTGAGTCAAGGGTCCGTCCATGATATCAGAAACCTTCCAGGGGCCTCAATGCAGGTTATGAGAACTTAACCTTAACTACGGACGTAAACTGATTTGGTGTTTTTACTCAGAAACTGCTAGTAAATTTCACATATAATTACAAAGAAAGTAATATTGCATGCTTTCTAGTAAAACACACTTCACTGATCTGTTTTATTTACACCTTTGAAAAATCATTTTTCCAGTGTAGATGTTGACTTTGAGTTTATTAGCTGTTATTTAGTGTTTCTGCTCTTTTTATCACTAGCCAAGATTTTTAAGCTTAACCAAAAGACTGCTGCTATATTTTTCTCAAATACCAGATTAAGCGTAACTGTCCTCTTTAAACATGATGTATTTTGATGACTGCTTTTTGTTACGTTTAATGGGAATTTATTTATCACAGTGATCTTTTGCAGTAGCTCAAGTGTCTTCAACAACCTCAACAGTTTTGCCACAGTATTAAACAATAAACTTGGCAGAAAGGTGAGCTGAGTTTTAAGTTAAAACACTTTACTCTTTTAATTGCTCGCCATGTTAACTTCTGATTCCCATTTTTATTTTTGCACATGGTGTTTTTGCACCCAATATTGCAAAAAAAAAATATGCAGCTTTCCATCAATTGCATTTTAAAATATATTCAAACATAAAACAGCTATTTTAAATTGTAATAATATTACATTTTTTATTTAGTTTTTAATGTATTTTAAAGAATATACATATATATATATCACTAGCCAAAATCCTTATCTACAAACCTACCACTAATGCTGCTTTTTAGTTTTTCTTTTTTGCGAATACCAGTATGTAACCAACCTCTCCAAACATGATTTATCTTAGGAAGGCTACTTTTACCCTGCGTGAAGTTGTGCTTAATGGGAATTCTTTAAGTTATCGCCAGTATATCAAGTGTCTTTATGAGCTTTAACAGTTCTGCTTCGGTACTGAGTAAGACAAGACTGCTCCTTTGCCATTTTCATGTGGATTAAGTGATAATAAACTTTCCCCCTTTTGACTGCTGATTTGCATTTTTTTATCTCGCACAAACTCGTTTTCTTTCTCCCAGTTGTGATTTGTTTATGAACTCTATAGAAAAATTGATTAAACTAATAAAGGTTTGAACATTCGCACCTCCCTGACCTTCCATAAACAGCTTGTGTCATTGTTTCCGCCACTGAGACGTTTATGAGTCCTGTTTGTTCGGAGAGAAGCATAACGCATAGCGCGCAAGTATGCAATATGCCTCCAGCAGAGTTCACACTGCGACTGGCATGCAGGCGTGCATGTTAAAAAGCTCTAATGCGTCTCTTTAGATGTTATGCAATTACATGCGAGCATGGGAAGGCCTCTGTAGGCCTTCATTTCATCCCACTGCAATTTTCCACCTGAACAGGCGAGGTGAGGTGGAGGTGCACGTCTTATGAATCCTTGAGCTTTTGACTGACGACACCGGCCTTGCTATTTACCCTTAGAAATTTTCACGGGTCACGGCTGTTACAGAGGGTTCACGCACACCGCTGCTGATCTCCTCGGCATCAGCCATGCGACTGATGCACAGATAAAGGGGATAGATGGACGAGGGGAAAGCGTTTAGGGAGATGAGAGTACAGATAGACAGTAGGCCAAAGTGACTTTGGCAGTGCGCTGCTATTGATCAGCTTTATGATACATTGATTTATACCAGACAGTTTCAAGTGCTTTGAAGAGATATGAGTCATATTCATCCTCGCTAATCTCAGGGGCAGCAGGAGGGGACTATGGTTAAAAACCGTTTCTGATATGAGCAGACATCCTTATGATGTCTTAAGACTAAAGCCGCACGGTCATGCGATGCGAATATATGTGTGGAATAATGGCGGATGGGGAAATAAATGACCGGGGAGCTGCTTTTGATAATTTCAGGGAAATTTTAAGGGATACCGCGACGCATTCTCATCTTTCAAAGGAGTACGAGTTCGCGGGAAAGACACGTCCTCGCGCAAACACGCACACACGCAGACGCGCGCGCAGATAAAGAGATCGAGTGAAGATTTATTTGACAGTGAACTAATTGCATGCCGCCATTTGTCTTTAGGAACTGACACCCGATCCTTTCTCATGGTTTTTAACAATTATATCAGAAGAAATATACTTACTGCACATCATTATACATGGAATTATAAGCAAGTTAGAGCTCAAGTACAAAAAAAGGGTTGGATTTCCTATCAAACGTAAATGGGAAGTGTGTTATTAACTGCAATAAAACCAGTTGAAATGACACGTCTTACATATCTTAATACATCTGGAGTGTTAGATGAGAAAGAAATGGCATTTTAAAGGGATTAAGTGAAAATTCTCTCATCATTTACTAAGCCTTCATGTTTTCAAAAAAGAAGATGAGGAACATTTCATTGCATGAAAAAAACACTGAGACATTTCTGAAAATATTGTTTATATATGCTTCACAAGTTAAAACAAGGCAAACTGAGATATTTTGAAGAACACTAAAGTCCAAACAAAAGGTGCCACTGACTTTTATTGCGTTGACAACAACAACAAACTTTTTTGTGCTTCACTGAATGAGCTTCACTGAATGAAATCCGTTATAAATCTAAGTATGAATATAAATATCATTTTTGGGTGAACTGTCCCTTTAAGATGTGAAACGCACATGTTCATTTTTATGGTGTACTTGAGTGAATTGTCTTGGAGTTTAATGGGAATCACTGTGAATGTTGTTTCAGAAGAGGTAAAGGAAGTTGAAACATGTCGAGAGGTCGTTCATTGCCAGCATTTATTGTAAAAGAGCCTCATGAACATCATGGAAACAATATGTCACAATGCAGAAGCCAATTTAAACATGTAAGATCAGCAGTATCATTTCAGTCCAGTATAATTTAACACTGTAATGCGCATTAGATGTGTTTGCAAAAGTTAGCATCAACATTGCTCATATTTGCATTATGCAGTTTACTTCACTTTACTTCATTATTCAGTATTTGCATTTATGCTTTTGTCAGATACTTTTATCCAAAGTATGTTATGCTGCATCTAAGCTATGCATTTTCCCCCCCAATTTATGCATTCCACAGGAATCAAAACCATGACCTTGATGTTGTTAATACCTCAAAAAAAAAATGGCTTGTTGAGGAAAGGTATGCTTTTGTGTTTCTAATGGACCAGACATAAAAATTTGCCTGGTGAAATTTTTTTTTGCTGAAAAATCAATTACCAACTAAAACAATGTTGAGAAACCCTTCAAAGTCGATATATTGAAAATTATTACTCTGTCATCATTCACTCATCTGCATGACTTTCTTTATTCTGTGGAACGCAAAAAAGTGTATATTTAACTGTTTTCAACTGTTGTCAAAACAATGGATGTCAGTGGGTTCCAAAAACACAAAAAAACATTTCAGACATTTTTCAAAATTTATTCTTTTGTGTTTTACAAAATAAAGACAGTGACAGTGCTGTCCAATGGTTAATCGCGATTAATTACATTAAAACTTTTGTATGTTTGTTATGTATATACACATCCAGTTCATATTTTGAAAATATTTACGTGAATACACATATATAGTTATACTATTTTTATATTTTTATATATATATATATATATATATATATATATATATAGGCTACATGCATGTGTTTGCATTTATATATATATATATATATACAGTACACTCTCTTTAACTTTATATATTATATAAACAAAAAAATGTTTGGATGCACTACATGAAACGACATAGCAACGCCCTGGCAACCACCATTGTCGAAGCAATATATTTTCGTCGTAAAAAAGTACTAAAGTTGTACTACACTGCCATAATAGCTAGTGAAATTATGCAAAACAGGGATAATAATTACTTTTTAACTAAATGCCTCGTTTATCAGAAAATTACACGGCGAGGACTTAACCATGAGAATTATGTGGTTATCAGTGGCGGGACACAAATTTATCGTAACCAAACATCAACCCAACAGAAATGGGATAGGGTGATGACAGTCGTGTTTGCATTTCTGATGTGCGTTGATTGAGATGAATCGGCTATTCGGATTCAGGTCCGCATTTTTGCCTCGCATATGAGATGTTTTCTTTGAGCGTCGGGTGTTGAAACAGGATATTATTTTGGAGTTGGAGAGTTGTATGTGAACACATTCCACAAAGAAACTGCAGCAGGCCTGTGTGAGTGAAAATGACTGCAGCTACAAATCATTCGCGCTCTCTCTCTCTCTTTCTCTCCTCCTCCTCCTCCTCTTGCTCTCATGACGTCAGGAATGTCGAGCACTCCCTGCTTCTTCCCTTGGGGAGAGGGTTTTACGATTGAAACCTGACACCGTTTCTGTGTCCCATAAGCAACAGAGCTGTAACTCACATCAAAGACAGCCAGCGTCGAATCACAGCACGGCCGTAAATTTGCCTGTCGCTCACGGACCAATCAGAAACGAGCATTAAATCAACTCTGTCACGCTGGCAGCCAATGGTGGGACGGCGACGGTAAATCTGTCAGGCGAGCGTCTGTTAACGGGCGCTGTGGTGCAGATGGGGAATCCACTAGGGTGAGGGGGAAAAGAAAGTAGAGAGAGAGAGAGAGAGAGAGAGAGGTGGAAAGATGGAAGGAGGGAGGGGAAAAGCTGAACGCTTAGAGCTAGAGCATGCAAAAATGTTGCTTTGGTTACCCAAAGAATAATTTCTGAAACCCATAATGGCTAAAAAATCAAAGTGTTTTGTAAGCGTTAAGCCGTGAAAACTCGAGTGGAACAAGACCAAACACGACCACAAGAGAGAGCGAAGGCGCGAACGGAAGCGCGCAACAAAAACGTCATAAAGCTTAATTGCTACCATTGCTGTGTGACATTGAGTGTCTACAGCAGAAGTGAAATACACTCTACAATTACATCACTGTCTTAATCACCGCCACTGTCACGATTATTTCAGTTCACGACACTCATTATACACATTCGGCCCATTTGAAATAGCTTGTCAAGCGCAAACCTCAAACGCTTCTTTATACGATATGACATAAAAACGAGCGCGAAACACGCTGGAGTGTGTGTAGCAATGACCTGCGGGCCTTTCCACGTTACTCCAAGGGTGCAGACCAGATGTTCTCACACACATAGACGTGAGCGGCTCAAAGAGTGTTCGTGTGCAGATGTAACGCAGCAGGACGGACTCTTCGGGGATTTGGGTCTCGTTCTAAATCACAGGGAAGGGAAAGAAGGGCCCCCTCTCTTAAAATGTCAACAGGCTGCAGCTGAAACTCCACAAACATCTCCAGCTCAGATCGACAGCCCCCGTTTTCAACGGCGGACCACGGCCAAAATCAGTGACTAATGGCGCAGGCGAATCGAAAATAGAAATGTCTAAACAGGCTTGTGGACATATCCAACTGCCTGGCTGATAAATGTAGCGTGCCTTCGCTTGAATTTATGTGTTTTTAAACTCTCCGTCATGTGATATGAAAATAAGGTGTACTCTTACCCAGCCAGAGGAATAACATCTCAGGCTTTCCGAGTGGCACGTTTGAAACGCTTAATGCGCTCTTGAATAAATATTGTGCAATTATGAAATGAATACGAACAGGGTTTGACTTTTAGTGCACGCGGATGCCAGATTTATCCGACGGACTTTTCACGTATCTGCAAAATCGACAGCTTCTGATGATTTTGGGAGACAGATGACTTACTGCAAAGAAGATGTTATTTTTACACCGCATAGAATAGCTTGTTGAAATACTACTGGATCAGCAAAAGCTGTGGCATTGCTGTTGATTTTGGCCGTCTCTGCCTCCAAGGTGAAATGGTTTTCTATTCGACGGGAATCCATAAACAGGCCCCGTGAGAGCGAGAGGCGCCATAAAACACACCAGGCCGTATGGGGGCGTTTCCGCTTGCGAGCGCTCGCGCCCGGGGAGCGTTGCGACGGCGAGGAGCGCCCTTATCTCGGCCTGTGGTGGTTGCGTCCGAATGCATTCGTGCATTACCCGTCCTCTATTCCCAGTCATTTTCTATGGCCTTTTGATGAATTTGGCCTGTCTAAATTCGCCTGTTCCTAGAGCACGCCGTAATTTACCTACATTTATCGCAGGCGAGCTGTTTGCTCAGCTTCGGCCCTGAGCTGCATGCATGATTAATACGAAACACTGACGCTTTTGTGTCGCCCTCCCCTTCACCTGAGAACAGAAAATGACTCTGATTGCAATAAGCGTGCATATTCTCTTGAAAAGGAGCGCGTCTGGAATACTCATTCGGTGACATAGAGACTGGAAGCTTGCAGATGATGATAATTTATCGACTGCTGCACCCGTTAGCTACTACTACTACTACACACACACACACACACACACAAACAGCATCTATCAATTACAGGCCTCTAGTCCACACGCCTCTGACAATTTTACTGCGAGTTTTGTACAGCATGTCAAGCCGCGCTGTTTCAGTCTATTATGCTCATTCCTCTATAATTAATATAAATTACATTTTTGCCTTTTTACAGCCGTGCCACTGTAATTAGTCGATGAAAGACATTCATCAGTTGCCCGTAGGTAGAATATCCAGATGAAAGGCCTCATGAGCGTCAGCCATGTTAGGCGCATAGATGGAACAGAGGTCAAACTTGACCTCATTTCTGCCTTGCTGGGGTCACACAGTACTCTTATCTCAACACCTACCCTTTTGCAATCTGCACAAATACTTCTGCCATCTTTCCTAACCTTGACTTACCTCTCATATTTCACAAAGGGTTAAGAAGAACAGTGTTGGGCAGTAACGTGTTATTTAGTGTAATTTAATTACTTTTTTAGTAACGGAGTAATTTAATGCATTATAATTTCCAAAACAGTAATTAGAGTATAGTTATTAAGCCGAGGTCTCTATGCATTACTGTTGCGTTACTTTTGCTGTTAGAATCGGATCAGAATAGAATAGATCAGCATTTCTGATGAGCGTGTGTCACGGGTAGATGCTTGTGTGCGGGATGCAAGAGAATAAAATCATTCATGGGACACCCGCAAAATAGAAATAAAAGCATGCAATATCTATTGCACAAAATAGGAATATGAACACCTGTGTAACTGTTTGCAGTGTTGAGCAATAAAGTGTTGAAATGTGCATAACAGACGAATTACAGACTCATTACAGAAAGATTCATTATGCATGTGTTTATTGCGTTATATCAGAGATTTGTGAGATTGTGATGAACTGTGCTGTCTTTTAGACATTAGAAATGCAGCTCCTTTGTCAAACCATGCACGCAGCCGCTTGCTTTAGTTAAAAATAACAGTGTTTTGTGAATGTTGATGCTTTAACTAATATTTATCGGGAGGGTGTATACTGGATTTTCATGAAGAAAAAAGTAATGTAACTAGTAACTAATTGCTAATTACTTTTGAAATGAAGTAATCAGAACAGTAACGTGATTACTTTTAAAAGGAGTAATCAGTAATCAAGTGTAACGCTGGTTAAGAACATGCCATGCATCTTGGAATTGTATTTGCCATTGAAATGCAGACTGTTAATGGATAGCTTTCTCCAGGTATTTCAGACCTCCTCAGCTCAAACAAACAGAGCAATGTTTTTACTGCACCACAGAGTAGCAGCGTTTGCCCTTTTCGGTAAAACCAACACAACTCCAGCTTACTGTCTCCGTTCAATAAAGACACATTTTACCTTTAAAGTTAGTTGACTATAAACACAAAGACCCTTGTACTTTCAAGCAGTGCACACCATCCCCTTTGCTCTTTATCCTTTATTGTGGGTGATAATATCTTAAAAACCTTGTTCCACTGTCCAGCAGCACTTCAATAGGAGCATGTTGTACACTTCATAACACACAGATGAACGAGACTCTGAGGTTTTATCTGCGACTCTTACCCATCCGCTAATGAATCATAATGAATGACCTCATAATGAAAGAGCTACTTAACTCAATTGGTCAAATAAATTTGGCGCTGAAGGCTCTCATGCTTTGGAGATAAGACGCCGGCGAGAGACGGGGTTAGGGAACTCCCTCCGGGAGGGTGGGGCGCTCAGGGGCCAACGTCATGTTTCATTCCTCAAAAAAGCACGCTTTGGAATATCAGCCGAGACAAAGGAAACTTTCCCAACTACTTTCATATGGATGCCAAAGCATTATTAAAGAGGAAGATAGAGAGGGTTAGAGGGTTGAGGAGATGTGCTGGACCAGGGCCAAGGAAGTTCTCCATCTGCAGCTGTTTGTTATGGAGGCAGACTGGCCTAAACAAGTCCTGTCCTAAACCTGTCTCTCATTACAACTGCTTGTCCCACATGACGGTGAACTTTTGTAACCTTCACTCAAAGCCGCTGAAGATCTGTTTCCATTCCAGGTTCTGCAGTACAAATCAGGAGAATCTGATTCACGATAGAAGCCACATTGAATTTTTTTGTGAATGAAGATGAGTCTGCGAGAGACAATAGAACAACTATTAAAATGAGACCTTTCAAAATCAAAACAATAGATTTTGAATCTTCGGAAATCTTAAAAACCTTGAAACCTTTGGTGATTGAAAGTAAATATATATATATATAGTATTTGCTTGATAATCTCATATCCTCAATTGACTTCATTCAAGAAACCTGAAGGAATAGAATTAGTGTCAAATGAAATACAGTTATAGCAAGATTATTTTGATCATTAACTGAAAAGGCATCTTTAATATTTGAAAAAAAATAATAAACATCACCTGAAATAAAATAAAATGTACCAATTAATAATAAAAAAAAAAAAATTGCCAACACAACATTTATAAAAAAAAATTAGTTGTAGTTAAATATTAACATTTTATAATTATTTTTGAAACTTAAATCTAATACCTCATAAAAACTATATAGACATATTAAAAGAAAAACTAATTAAATTATAATTAAAGAGTAAACTTATTTATTATGAATGTCTTTTTCTGCTTATGATTCCATTTCTACAGCCAATATTTACTTGATAGTATTATATTTGCTCTTGATGGTTCGGTGTTTGGTGGAAAGAATAAAAATGGTGTCTGATGGAAATGAAAGAAGAAAAGTCACTCATTCCTAATATTTGCTTTATGTCTGGTTATGTCTGCAGCTCTCTTTAATTTGCTGTAGATCATTAGAAGAGCCATTAGGGTCCCGGATGTGGTAACTGAAAACAGAAATATGCTTTCCTAAGTCACCGACTGAGTGGGCTGCTCCTTCGGTGTCAGACACAGCCATGGCATTGGCTCTTTGCATGTAGCCTGATAAAATCTTAGTGAACTGTTTCAAAGCACTGGTCACGGTGACCCCTGAGATTGCACATGTGTCGTCTCCGCCCCCCGTGCGATAACGGTGTCCTAGGTATGATTCAGAGGCATGTATATGATATACTACTATTTTTACAACCATTTCTCCAGGGGAACCTTTCATTTGCATTAAAACGAGAGACGGGAGGAATCCACCAGAGAAAAAGCAGGCATGCAAAGCTGTCAAACCTTGCAGCATTTTGTACCACACACACACACACACACACACACAGTAAATGAGGGTTTTTAGTAACAACCGATTTTTATTTTATCAGAATATTTAGTGGAATAAACACTTTCCTAATGCATTGTTAGCAGTTGCAGGCTAAATGGCTATACTGGGTTTTTAATAACTGCCTGCTTTAGGACCTCCTAAAATTCCGCCATATGCTGGATGTAATTTACAACCTAATCGAAATTGACAATTAATTTAGAGGAAAAACTTATAATTAACCTCACAGTTGTGCATGTCTTAAAAACCCTTGTACGTTTACATGCATAATAGAGTGAAATGTACCTTGGAAACATAACAGGGCAACAAAAAGGAAGTTCAAGCAGTGTAGTAAATGCTCAGTGCAGTTCAGCTTCAGGACAGCGTGTCTCATCCCAAACCAGCAGAGGGCGCTCTTGGATTGACTTTGAGTCACTTTTAGAATAGAATAGAATAGAATAGAATAGAATAGAACGCTAAAAAGGCAGTACAATTAGAAATCATATAACATACCATATATATATATGTGTGTGTGTGTTTTATTTTTTAATAAAGGAATCAATATGTTAAAAAGGGATTTTCAAGCATCAAAAAATAAGTTTAATTCAGCTTAAAAAAACTTTATATATTACAATGTGTCTATAGTTACGTTAATGTTAATAAACAATTGTTTATTCATGTTAGTTCACATTGCATTAATGTTAACACAACTTACTAATAAAGCATTAGTAAATGCTGAAATTAACATTAACTAAGATTGAGAAATGCTGAAGTATTGGTCATTCTTAGTTTGCTAATAATGTTAACTAATAAACCTTATTGTGTTACCTAACATGCTTTTTATGTATAAAAGTAATTTTTGTAAGTTTAATTTCATACAGACACCAAAATGGTACGTTTTAACTTTAAAGGTTGAATGAGTCTAATATTTGAATACCCTAAATGCTAGAGTCATGTTTCCCTATTCAGAATTTAAAATCAGGATAATGAAATAGCTGGTGGTTGTAAGTGTTTGGAATAGTTTTTAGCGTATTGCTAAGGAGGTCACATACATAGTGCTCAGTCAAAAGAGTTTCTAACCCTATACATGTGAGCAGTAATAACAGTGATGTCTGACTTAAAACAAAACAGTAAACAAAGTAACCTCAAAATATTGGCAAAGTAAACGTCACTGCCGCAAACCAAATAGTATCCAAAAGGAGGAAAACACACCACAGCGCAACTAGAATGAAGCCGTTTCTTTACTTCCATCAAAACAAGGGTCAGAGGGAAGAACAGAGAACAAGATCAACCACAGGAATGTACATGAATCGTGATGAGAATCTCACAGTATAACAGTGATATCATTCACAAAACCAGCCATATATTCAGCCGTTTACCGGAATGAGATTATAAAAAATAAAAAAAACACGCCCAACACTTTTCCCCAAAAAGAAAGTCCCGCCAAGACAATATTCCAGCTTCTTCCTCCTGCCTTGACATTCTTTTGAAATGCTCATGTTCTTGGTCTTATCTTCGAGTGAGAGAAACACTAGAAGTGGTTTTCAGTGGATATGCACTTTAACAGTCAAGAAAACACTCAAGGAGAAAAGGGCAGATAGGACAGTAGTGATGGAAAGTGGTTGAATCGTATTCATTCTCCTCGTCTCAGTTCAGGAATGAGACCAGTATCCTATCGGAGAAGAGACCATTTGATCTGCTCCTTAGCTGACTGTAGCACCTAAAAACACACACACAAACTAAAAAATTAGAACACATCCAGTACAATATTACTAATAAATACATTTACACATGTATTCTATTTGCACAATTAACATGCTGTTGTGCAAATGGAATAGAATACAGGTGGAAATTATAGGCAATTAGCAAGAAGAGTGCATCTGCAGGTGGTGACCACAGACCACTTCTCAGCTCATATGCTTTCTGCCTGATGTTTTGGTCACTTCTGAATGCTGGCGGTGCTTTCACTCGAGTGGTAGCATGAGACGGAGACTACAACCAGGTTGACACATCAATGCGAGCTGTGGCAAGAAGGTGTGCTGTGTCTGTCAGCGTAGTGTCCAGAGCATGGAGGTGCTACCAGGAGACAGGCCAGTACATCAGGAGACGTAGAGGAGGCCGTAGGAGGGTAACAAGCCAGCAACAGGACCGCTACCTTCACCTTTGTGCAAGAAGGAACAGGAGGAGCACTTCCAGAGCCCTGCAACATGACCTCCAGCAGGCCACAAATGTGCATGTGTCATGGTCAGTACCTCCATGTGCTCGCCAGAGGTAGCCTGACTGCCATTAGTTACCGAGATGAGATCCTCAGACCTCTTGTGAGACCATGTGCCGATGCGGTTGGCCTTGGGTTCCTCCTGATGCAAGACAATGCTAAACCTCATGTGGCTGGAGTGTGTCAGCTGTTCCTGCAAGACGAAGGTATTGTTTGCCTGTTCCCCAGACCTGAATCCAATTGTGCACATCTGGAACATCATGTCTCGCTCCATCAACCAACACCACGTTGCACAACAGACTGTTCAGGAGTTGGTGGATGCTTTAGTCCAGGTCTGGGAGGAGAACCCTCCATCCGCCACCTCATCAGGAGCAATGCCCAGGTGTTGTAGGGAGGTCATGCAGGCACGTGAAGGCCACACACACACTACTGAGCCTCGTTTTGACTTGTTTTAAGGACATCACATCAAAGTTGGATCCGCCTGTAGTGTGTTTCCACTTCAATTTTGAGTGTGACTCCAAATCCAGACCTCCATGAGTTAATAAATTTGATTTACATTGATAATTTTTGTGTGATTTTGTTGTCAGCACATTCAACTATGTAAAGAACAAAGTATTTAATAAGAATATTTCATTCAGATCTAGGATGTTATTTTGGTTCCCTTTTTCTTTTTTTAGCAGCGTATATATATATATATATATAATATAAAAATGTAAGGAAAAAGAAAAAAGAATTGAACTGAAATATGACATCTGAAAAATTAATAGTACGGATGACAAGCATTGAGTAGAAGAAGCATTACTGGGTGCTTCTTGAAATCCACTTATAATGGTTGTTATAATTAATCTGAGGTGTCATTAGAATATTATGAAGGAATATATGAAAGTCAGTTCTGCCAATTTTTTAAAACTTGATGTTTTAAATTAGGCAATGCCAAATAATTAGTCACATTTAATTAGAATGAATTGCCGGCCTCAGAATCATTTATTTAAAGTGTTTTGTGTTCCTCTTCAGTAAATCCAATCACTCAAAGAGGACGGATAGACCAAACCACTCCCAAAAAACCTCACTTGTCTCCAAAGCTACAACAGGTAATTGAATTTTAACGTGTTTGTGTTCTTGACTCATTAATGCCATCATTTTTCTTAGAAGACATGCATTCATCAGGATGCAGCTTTACGGTCGAAAAAAAAACAAGAACAATTCAAGGCAAACTATTAGCACATTTAATATACAGTGTGGTCTAAAAGCATCAAACTAAGATTACTTTCTGGTTTAAATACTTAAACCAAAAAAAAGGAAGAAACCATTCAAATGTATGCAGTATTATGTTGAAAAAAAAAATCTCATGCTAACCAAGGTTGCATTTATTTGATCAAAAATATGTTTTAAGTATTTAAAAGAACTGTTTTCTATTCAAATATATTTTATTTTATATTTTTTTGTAATGCTGAATTTTCAGTCTTCAGTGTCACATGATCCTTTTTTGGATACTTTGAACAGAAAGTTAAAAACAACAGCATTTATTTAAAATGCAAATGTTCTGTAACACTAAAAAGTGCTTTCCAGTCACTTTTGATTAATTTTGAATACGTCCTTGAAGAATTAATTTCCTTTTTTGCAAAAAACACTAAAACAAGTGAAAAAGCAAAACCCAAACCAGTCAAACGACGGCGATAACATTGAAGGGAACCCTGTAATCGAGTAATGCAGGTGCAGCAAAACATCCAGGAATTAATTCATCATCTTAATTTGCACGAGGCGAGGCAAAGTATAACCGTATAGCGGGGAAGACGAAGAGACAGCCATTAATCACAGACACGAAAGCCATACAGGCAGCCTGTCGCAGGGCCTCTTAAATGAGAACATTAATCAGTCCGCACTCACGAGTACGGCAGCCACGGGGAGCCATCGCTGGCAGACAGCCGCCAATAATTAGCCATCATGTTTACATGCGGCAGACACATGGGGAACCAGGAAAGCCGGGTTAGCGGCGGGATGAAACGTTTTAATGTGGGAGCTGTGAAACCAGACCACCGCAGACTCATTTTCTAAATGAATCATGGGTAAATCACAGAGCCACTATAAAACATAAGCGACAGTGATGGCGACAGGTGCCGCTGAAAGTGCATCGGCTGCTCTCACCTGAGTGACTGTCTGTTCTGTCAGTGGCACGTCATCACCCTGAAATGACATGAGAGAAGGAGATGACATTAGCTGGCTTGCTTTCGGCCGCACACATGCACGATTATTGGAAATCAAACTTAATAGCTGCCTAGCAGGACCATAATGCTCATCAGTGGCGTCAGAGCATGAGAGATGAAGCAGAGCCAACAAATACAAAGCAGATTAACATTTACAACAGCGGCGTGAAAGTCAATAGAGGAGAACAGGAAGTAGTTACCCTCAGAGCGACACGGTGAACCACCTGCTGCGGGTCGCTCTCCAGGATCACTCTGTAAAACAGACAATCAATGAGCGATCAGTGCTGCAACCAAGGCAATCGGAGTTTTAGAAAGCGCTTTTTGGCCCACTTTTATTGATAGAGAGAGTGCAGAGAAAACAGGAAAGGATGTGGAGAAGAGGGAGGAACTGGATCAGGAAATAGCATGCGCCAGAATCAAACCTATGTGGTCGCAGTGGGTTTTCAATGGCCGGTGTCTAGGCCCAGAGAGAATCTATAGACTTTTCTGTGATACTTTGAGGGAAGAATCTGTGGAATGTGGCAGATGCGTTTAGCCAAAGAGACTTATTTTATTACTACATTCATTTCCTTTGGAATCGAACCCGTGATCTGGGTGTTGCTAGCACTATACTCTACTGTCTGAGCTACTGGATTGGGGTATTTTAACATCATAAAAAAGCTTTAATCAGAGATAAGAGTACTACAGTCAGTCTTAATAGTAGCTGAAAGCATTAACAAATCCATCCAGAATAATCAATAAATTAATTAAAGAGGCAGTTGATTTATATTTTATAAATGATGAGAATGTATGTGCAATTCTTAAGCTGTTGATTCTGTGTGGGCTCAATTAATTTTTTTTTTATAAAATATAAAAATAAAATATAAAAAAAAATGCACACAAAATTCCTTAAATTAACATTTATTTTAATACTTATTAATTACAATAAATCACTATAATAGAATACCAGTACTAAAAAATAATACTTTTGATAATATTATTACATTTAATAAATGTACTGGTTTGGGGACAGATTTTTTGTGGGAAAGAATATTACACTATTTTAATTAAAAAGACTTCTTTAAAAGGGTAAGTTCACCCAAAAATGAAAACTCTGTGATGACTCACCCTCATGTCGTCCCAAACCCAAAAGAACTTTGTAGAGAGCTATCTGATCCTCCATAGACATCAATACAGTCCACTTGACACCAGTAGCTCAACTTCAGTTTGGAGAATACTTTGTTTGTGCAAAGAAACAAAAATAATAATTTACTCAATCATTCTTCTCCCGTGACTTATGTCTTCCACTATTTTAGAGAGCATCACAACGCATGCGTACGCTTTCCTATGGGTGTAAACAACCACTAATTACGTACGTGTGCGCGCTCTGCCCCGGATGTAAAGGTTGATTACATCAAATATATTAAAGTTCACGTACGCATGC
>JAUCMT010000054.1:15909987-15926570 GCA_032357475.1 Enteromius thamalakanensis
TATTAAAGTTCACGTACGCATGCGTTGTGATGCTCTCTAAAATGGTGGAAGACATGAGTCACGGGAGAAGAATGATTGAGTAAATTATTACTTTTGTTTCTTTGCACAAAAAAACTTTGTGTTGCAAAACTGAAGTTGAGCCACTGATGTCACATGGACTGTTTTACTATGTTTCTGGATCTGGGATCATTTCAGTTGTATTGCTGTCTGTGGAGGTCTCTGATATCATCAAAAATATATTAATCTGTGTTCTGAAGATGAACGAAGGTCTTACAGGTTTGGAACGACGGACATTTTTTTGAACTGATCAAAAGTGACAGTAAAAACATTTATAATCGTAATGATTTTCCACAAAATATTTCGCAGCATGCGTATAATCAGCACTGATAATAATTAGAAACGTTTCTTGAGCAGCAGATTGAGATTGGAATGATTTCTAAAGGATGATTTTAAAATTGTCAATATAACTGCATTTCTGATCAATTAAAGGCAACCTTGATGAACATGAACCTCAAAGATGCATCTTTCAAAAACAAAACCTTCTCAGGAATCATTTCAAACCTTTGCAGGGCAGTTTATAAACGGCGACATCTTCAAGATCTCTGTGCAACAAATTGGTATACTTCTGTTCAAATGCATTAACGACTTACCCTCCATCAACAATCTCATCGACCGCCAGGAAAAGACCCTCCATATTTTCAAGCAGGGCTCTCTTTTCCACATTTTTTCTAAAAAGAAGAAGGAATCAGTCAAACTGTCATTCGCCAATTAGCTTATAGAGATGGAAAAAGTCTTTGCTACCTCAACATTTGGCTCAGGGAATCAAAGAGACAATTCAACACTGACATAAGCATCAGCTGTGGGAGAAAAACAACCACACTTATGAGATTCACATGGTTTCATGACCGGATACAATCCTGGATCAAGTATAAAGGGTTACCTCGTTTTCATGGGAGCTGCCGATGACATAAAAATATAAATCAATATTGCTCTTGTACACAACTGTTAGACCCTCCAGCAGTGCGATTTCACCTGTGTTCAAGAGAGAGCAAGGATGAGACCACACCACTTCATCATAGCCAACACAACACCGACCGTAACACAATCACCTACTGTCTGTTCTGTGTGTCTTGTTGAAGATGTTCTTCTCGAAGGCTTTCTGCTCTTTCACTGTGGGATACGTGTCATCATAATACTGAAACATGAACAGTCACATATATTTATTCACCTTTCAACATAATTTCTGAATACATTATACAAGGTATTAAATTAACAAAAGGCTACAAAAGACATTTTAGATGTACACTAGATAAAAATGTTAAAAGGTGATACACGCCTCTGAATAAAACCATTGTCTATTAACATTAAAAACAGTACAATCCATTAAAAAGTGTTTTTAAAAGTCCGTCACAAACTAATATATGAAGCTTCTTATACAGTGACGCATCTAGAAGTGGATGAAGACAAATGAAGAGCTAATAAAAACAAAAAAGCTAGCTGTTAATGTTACCAAGCACTGAGTGCACTGTGAAAAAAACATGTCATATGGGTTCTGAATAATTGAGTAACAAATAAATGTACAATTATGTTTGCGTTCAGATTAAATCAAGTTAAAATGTGATACACAAAGCTTTGGTCAATGTTTATTTGCTCATCTCTCAATAATCCTGATATTGAAATACATTGGGCCTGTTTTTCTCCCACAATTAAAACTACAGAGCTTTGAAAACTGAGCATTTCAATCTCATACTAGATAGTGACTCATATTTATATGCATTTTACACATGTAGGCTGTTTTCTCAGTTTGGGCTGAGGTGTTTTCTTTAAGTGGGAGCTCTTTTTCTCACTATATCATGCATGAAAGCCTCATACATATTCATAACATTGGCAAACTTTAACTATTTGTCTAATTTATTTAGTCTTTTATTAGGGTTAAATAAAGTTGTACTTTATCTGACTTCCAGTATATCAGCTCAGATCTGACATAATGATCTCACCTTAGCATACAGTCTCTCTCCATCATTGTCCATGATCAAAACAGCTTTAACAGTGTACAGAGAGGGCTCCTGTCACACACACACACACACACACACACACACACACACACACGACAAATCATTAATGAATTGCAGTGAAAACAATCAAGCGATCTGATCAGGGCAAAGGTTGAGCACACATGCTTAATACCCATCAGCTTCATATTTCAACATAATACTAACCTGGAACAGCACACTAATCTTTACCTTTTAATAGGTAGGTTAATACTTATGCATGTTATAGCTGAACTCGTAAGATTGTTACTGATGCATTGTTTAGCGGATGAAGCGGAAGTGCTATCTGAAGTGGAAACAGCGGATTTAAATTTTCACGTTTTAAATACACATGTTGAACACACAAACATCAAAGTATTTTACCAATATTAACGTATCCATCTTGTAATGTACAGATGTCGCTCGCTCAACCTCCGTGTATTGAACTTCTGTGTATGTGTACTTCCGCTCACGTCATGAGGTAAAAGGGCAAAGCTGAGCGGAAGTACTTTACAACTTCGTCTAAGATATGCGGAAAATATTGCAGGAAATTAATTAAGAAAAAAAGAGAAAGTGTTGCAATGGCCAATATCGCCATAGCTGTTATTATTAGTAGTAATAAAAATTAATAAAACAAATGACGTGTACGACATTTAAATCTGTAATGTGTGCAACAACAACCACAGAAATCGTATTTTGTAAAGTAGAAATATAGTATGCTGTATGGTACAACTAGTAAACCAGAAAAGCAAGTGTGTGTGTGTCAATACAGGTTTAGCTAGTTTTGAGAGCCAAGTTTTCATAAATATAATGCAATATTTCATATTAATTAGTTATATATATATTTCATTATACATATTTAATAATAAAAGAAACAATGCAGTTTTTTTAGACCACAAACATTAATTTCTTTAAAAGAAAATATGTCACGTTGCATTGAAGTTGCATTGTAGCTGTGCAGATGCTGTTTATGCGCTAACAGCGATATTTAATGCTTAAAGAAACAGAAGATCTCCTTCCACTAGTAAAGAATCAAACATATCTGGCGAAATATTAATGTTGACGTTTGATAGTTTGAGTGTCTGACGCAGAGCCTGGTGAACCATAGCCATTTTTATTTATCAAACATTGACAGGTGTTGAGTACAAACATGCAATATGTCATATAGACCTAGGCTGAAGTATAAATATAAAAATAAAACAGAGTTAAATATACTCTGACAACTTTTAAATAGAGAAAAAACTAACAATCCTGAATACTGAAAACTCATTTTAATAGTGTGATTTTTTTTCTGTATGTTCCTCAAGCTTTGCTTTTGACATCCAGTATTTGGACTGATTTGTATGTATTAGATTTGAAGTCTTCTTATACGTATTTCTCCTGACACCTCCTCATCTCTTGAGTCAGTTTACATCTGCATTTAACTTGATGCTTGGAAAAAAAAAAAACCCTCCTTTTTACAAAGTAGCATTACTAAAGGCGACTCACTGTAAAGTCAACACTCTACCTAATGACTTCATCTTGTTTTCAGCAGTGGAAAAAAATTCTGAAGTAAACCTCTGACTCTCATAAGCAGACGCTTAGTCAAAGATAATGAGTGATTGGGATCCTGATTGGGAACTGATTGGGTTTGGAATCTGTTTGCCCTGCGTGAATGACACACTGGCCTCAATGACACGAGTCCTCCCTAAAATTGCATATGCTTCCAGCCTGTCCTGTTTTTTTTTTTTTTTTTGTCTGCGATAATTTAAGAGATCCTCCTACAACTGGGCATCATAATTACACTGGTCACTTTTTCTGGGAAGCACCACTGTGAAAACTAATCCTAACAGGGGTTTTCCCTGCGCACGGCTCACAGCGCTTTACTACAGCAGCTACACCGACATCAGAAACTGAGTCTCGATGCAAGGAGTAGTTAGTATTCTGAAGAAAGACTTTCTTTATATGCTTCTACAGTAATGAGGCTCACCAGCGAGTTTCACAATGAAACACAGGGTTTTCACAACTTCACCACGAAGAGCATTTCGAAATAACCCTATGTTATATCAGAGAGGATACAGTATGTGTTTCCTTGGTGCAGGCTACTTTTTTTTCAGTTATGGTTATAATGTTACCCACAGCATGAGAATTTTCCTTCATAATGCTGCTCAAGTATGAGCATTTTCCTTATTTATGAGTACTACTGTTTATTACTGTTTAGCCATTGTAATATTCTGTGACTCCATAAAAAAAAGAAACAAATTGACTTACTTTTTATGGTTACTTTCACATTATGTGTAACTTTTTTGTCACCTGAGCATTAGTTGTTTAATAACATTGTAAAGAAAAAAAAAAGTTATATTTTTTTGGCAACTGTAAAGACCCTTTCACACCAAAAATGAAATTCATAATCATCAGGCTGAAGGAAGTACCTCTGTGCCTCCTTCGTGGGACGGGAGAGGTGTCCGTAAATAAATGAGCTTTTGTTACATATTAGAAAAAGTAACTCAGATATTTTTTTTGTAAATTTAAAATTAATGTGTTACTTTACTATTACTAGTACTAGTACTAGTAAAAAGTAATCTGATTATGTATCCTACATTACCTCCATTGCTGCATATATACAGTACAATATATTACAAAAAAAAATATATTAATAAAAATTATATATATATATATATATATATATATATGAAAAAAAGTATAAAGATAAAAATAAGGTAAAAATAATAATAACATGCATATTCTGACATGTACTTACAAATATGTATATATATATATACTAAATTTGATAATATTGTGAAAAACTTTAAAAAAAATAAGGCAATTTGAAGGATATTGGCAAAGGCAAGACTTAAAACTGTATCTAATTATTCTTAATTTTATAAATGCCTTAATATCATTTTTGGTATACAAACTATTGTTAAACTGGGTGACATTTCTTCTGCATTTAATGGTAAAAATGCATGTACGAGGCTTTATTCTAAATATCAAATTAAACAGGACGCATTTTAATTAAAATCTGTATTAAATCTTTATTGATTTGATTCAAGAAAACCCTTTTTGTTTTTGACTCATTTCTATATTTGTCAGTATGTGAAGTATTTCATCTGGGTGTGCTAACAGTAGATATGTGTGTTTATATTTGCAGTCATTTAGAGCATGTTGTACTTGCTTTGAGCTGTGTTGCATTTTATTACATTCATATGGCCTGCAGCATTCAGTGGCTGATTATTATTACTAAATTACGATTATTTCTCTATTAACTAAAATTATAAAAAAACTAGCCTAGTAGTAGTGCTCCTGAAATATCACTGCATTTACGGTTCATCTGGTCAAATGTACAGTAGAAATATTTGCAACAGAGCTGATCTTCTCAGAACTCAGTTTAGGAGAATATTTGTCACCAAACAATCGTTACACCTGACGAACTCCAAATGAGGAACCGGCACCCACAGTATCATTGCGCAGAGCAACAGTGTCTCAATAGTGCTTCAGATATAAAAGATAATCGGACGTCTTTCACAACAACATCTTTATCTGTGTGGTCACACCAAAGTACGTGTCCACTCATCTGTTTCACACAAGGGCAGTGATGGACATGATCATCATCACGCCGGCCTGGGATGGCAGTGTGTCTGTATCCCGTGGGTTTCCCAGTGTTGTGGCTATGGGTGTATGAGAGCAGCGCTGCCCTTGTGGTTGGAGCCTGTGGCTGCAGAAGGAGAGAGGAGAGCGGGGGAAAGGGGATGTTGGGTAGCGGAAGCTCTGCTGAGCGCTGATAAAGGCTTTTCTAGGTGCTCATGCTAACTGTTGTGGTTTCTGGCATGAGACGGTGGTTGAGGGGTGCTGTGTACAGTATCGCCGTATACTTTATTTCACCCGGCCTCCTCTATATTTCACAATGTAGCATATACGGTGCAGTACGAGTCCAAAAATGTACGTAAACGAGGAAGTCTGACATATAGAAATGGGAATCTTTCGCATGTCACATAAAATTTTTTATTTGCCTCTAATATTTCAAAGTCTTGTAGCTGTGCTGAATTAGGTTGAGTTAATCATGTGTTTAAAATGCACAATATTTGAGGTTTAAAGAGAATGTTATTTATAAAAATTGAGGGCTGCTAGAGTATATAGATTTTGCATCGGATGAAATTACGTTACTCTTCATTACTCATACACAAATTTTCCACTTTTCCCAGCAGCTGGCTTTGGTGAATTTTCCCATTGGACCACAAACCAAAGACACATATGCTCTCATCCTAAGTAGCTTGTGAGGGTTTTCCGTGTAATTGAAAGCGTGTTCTCATGTTTACTTGTGGTTAATGACACTTTGATTGTGATGTTTTTGACAGAAAAAAATATTTAAATTTTTTTCCTAGCTTTTTTGTTTGTTTGTTTGTTTTTAACCATGCTTATCAAAGCTGCATCAAGATTTTGTCATTGAATTTTAATATGATGATTTGTTCAAGAAACATTTCTTACTACTTCTCAATGTTGAAAACAGCTGTACTGCTAATTTAAGGAAATGACTTCCTTTAGAAACCACTAGTTGTGACAAAAAAAAAGTAGAAAAAGACATATTCTGATGCTTCTTCTAAAGTAAATCCTGAGTTTGGGTCCTACCTATGGGAAGCAGAAAGAATAAGAATAGTTGGATGGGTCAGATTGGTGTCAAGGAGCTGTTTCACTTCCTGTGGTCAAACCAAAGAGGGTTAAAAGCATCACGATCCCACAACGTGGCAGAGGGCGTAATGAATACAAAAATACGAGGTAACATGTAAAATTAAACAATAAATGGCAAGGAAAAAAGAGTTGGAAATAACAAAAAGGTTACACAGCAGTGAGATACAGAACTGTGCGAGCGACTGGATGACCTGAACTATGTGTGGAGAGAGTCAGAACTGCTGTTTAGTTTGGAGCACATCAAATCCCAGACCATTGTGGTGTATGTAATAGCAGGCTGTTTTCATGTGTGTGTTTGTAGGTGGTTAAGTCGGGTGGGTGGGTGGGTGCTAGGAATCAAGGCTTGGGAAGTCCCGTCTCTCTGGTTCCTGGCAGGCGCCCACCTCTTTGGACGGTGTCAGCCACCTACGTCCATCATTATGGTGCATTTACATACAAACATATTAACGCATGGAAATGAAAACACCACATCGTAAGCGACGAGCACGAACAAGTATCTAGAAAACCACTGGCACACCACTATCATGAGCTTTGATAAACTGTTTTTAGTCATAACTTACTCTTTGTAACCGCGCCATTGGGCGTCTGTTATGTTGCTACCCTTAATGGCATTGATGGTTCCACGAAGCAGCTTTAACATCCGTGGAACCTATCCACTGGGTGAGAGGCTCTTCAAATAGTGGAAGGTTCTTTAGAATTAAAAATAAAATTAGACTAAGAAAACACTAATTGTTCTCTGGGGAACCAAAAACTATTATTCGACTCTCTTAAAATGACTGTGCATTGATGGTGCCGTGAATTACCTTTCCATTGTACAAACGATTCTGTAGATTATTATTTTATAATATTTTAGAAGTGTTCTCTAAAATATTCTTTTACTGAAAATATTTGTATACTCTCTTAAAAATAAAGTTACTTTTTTGGCATACCAAAAAGAACCATAAATAGCCATTACACTACAAAATAAGAGTTCCAGAAGGAAGTTTTTACAGCAGTGCCAAAAAATAGCCATTTTAGGTTCTCTGAAGAACCTTTCAATCAACAGTTCTTACATTGCGATTTTTGATTAGTGTGAAGAACATTTTTTTAGAATCCGAAGAATTGTTTTTCTACTTTAAAGAACCTTTTTGTGGTATGGAAGGATTCCATGGATGTGAAAGGTTCTTCATAGATGCTAATAAGGAACTTTAAGAGTGTAAGGTTCCTCACAGTGGTTCTTTAGATTTTTAAAACGTTCTTCACTCTAAGAAAAGGGTTCTTTTAAAAACTGTTCACTGTAGGGTTCTTTGGGGAACCAAAATGGTTCTTCAATGGCAAAACTCTCTTTTGGAAGCTTTAAGTATTAATAATAGGAAATTCCTATAAATAAAATTTACAATTCGTACATTTTTTATGAGGTGGCTAATTCATACAAATTCGTACGATCTCTCTTGTACAAATTCATGGAAGTTTTGCTAAATCATAAGTATTTTACAAGTAGCCAATTTGTATGAATTTTTATGAATGACCTACGCCTAACCCCGCCCCTAAACCCACCCCTCACTGGGGTTTAGACAAATTCTACAATATTGTACGAGTATGCGAATTTGTATGAATTAGCCATCTACTAAAATACCAACCTGATCTCACGGCAATTTGTACATATTTTACGAGGTGGCTAATTCGTACAAAGACATACAATTTCTTCTAAATCGCACGTATTTTACGAGTTGGAAATTTGTATGAATTACCTAAACCTAACCTCTCCCCTAAATCTACGCATCACAGGGTTTTAGACAAATCATAAAAAATCGTACGAGTGAGGTTGTATGAATTGGTCGTGAGTTAAATATTCGATTTCTCCACCAGAAGTCATTGGTTTTTTAATGATCGTGGATCATCATGCGTCTGAACGCTCTTTAAGTGCTGTATTATGGAAGGTGAGTGTAACCCGATAAGGCATGGGTCAAATAAAATTAAGCACTTCAAATGAACAAGGAAAACACATCCTTTCACCTCACCTGACAATTATGTCTGAACAATCATGCTGATTGTCCCGTGTGTGTTTGCCTACGGAGGTACTTCAGCAAAGACTCGACTGGTCACTTGCAATGTAAGACACGCTCTTCCACCCTCCCGTCCCCCTGCCCCCCGCTTTTGCTCGCTGTCTGTGGTTGAGCAGCAGATACAGGAACAATGTGGCCTTTCTTACCTGTTGAAGGTGTACATTCCATCCCTACTAAAGCAAGTCGGAAAACAGCCCCTCCTCCGCAAAGCAATCCCAGATTTAACTCCAGGTGCGCCTGCTGGAAGCGTCTGCGCTCAAACCACATCCCTCACGGTGGCTTTCCTTCACATCAACAACTCAGGTCTTCAGCTCTTATTAAGGAAGTGTGATTTTTTTAGTGATAGATTTTAGGACACATACACACCAAAGCTTATGATGTGAATAACCTGTCCTTGAACCACAAGCAGAAGGGTCCGAGTCTATATTCGGTCTAGGAAATCCACAGTATCAGATCTAAGCTTTGTGTATATACATTTATGGCTTAACCACTTGCACTTTTTTTATGTGAAATATAATTTAAACTTGTTAAAGTGCAAGTGTTGCATTTAGGAGGGCAAAATGTGTGGGTGCTTTACAGGAAACCTGCTTGCATCGCCCATAGACCCATCCCATCTGTGTGAGTGACAGCCAAAAGCAGACAGGGTGAGTGGGAGAACGGCTGAATGAGAGAGAAAGACAGGTTGAGCGCATGCACACTTGTAGTTCAAAACTAAGAGCATGCAGCAAACTCTTTCACTCTGCACTTCAGCACAGGGGTCAGCGGTTAGTGCTCTCAGGATATTGTGAATATGACATTCTGAAGACTTTTTCATCTGAGCTTAGTGCTTAAGGACATGCTAATAAGGTACAGTTTGCCATTTCATCTTCTTTGAGGGTTTGTTGTAAAGTTTCTTCAGTAAATATGCCAGTCGTTGACAGATATTGTACAATTCTGGTTCACTATCAAATTTGAAAGAATCTAAATGAGATTTTTGAGTTAGACTTCTAGTCATTCAAGTTTTTGACTCATAGGTCTAGTCATAAAAAGTTTTTCAGAACTAAGGACATAATAAATGTAAAGAGTGTTAAAGTTTTTTGCTTCAAACGCAGTTGACAGTTATTATATCACAAGTCTAAGGTGTTAAAATTGTATTATATGTTTAAACATTTTAAGGAGATGTGAATTTTGTTTGAAAAGTTTTACTTAAAAAAAAAACCCATTGAAATTAAAAAATATTTAAAATTTAATGTTAAAAACATTAATTAAAAATAAAAAAAAAACAAAACTTTTTTCAGTTTTCATTAAACACTACTGCAGTAACATTTTGATTATCATAAATATTGCGATGCATGATTTAGAGTAATGTTTAAAAAGAGAGGCAAATTACGGGATAAATACAGTAATATTATAATATCATTTTTAATTTTTCTTGCTTACTCGTGCGCACTGTTACAGTGGTTTGTACCACAGCTGATGTTGAAACTTCGAAGGCCGGTCCCACAGCCCTGTCCCCTAACAATTTCAGAAACTAGTCAAAGGAAATAAGCTAGACACCGCGGTAAAAGCAGGATACATGTTTTTTACCCTCAATACGACAAAAGGAAAGACATGTTTTGTTAAATATTTTACCACACGAAATGCCAAACCATTAGATGTAATGTTGCTGCTATGTCAAACTTGTATCTGACATTTCAATCAGGCAGTGCCTTTTATTTTTACAGTTAGCTAAAGATTGCTTTCAAATACTATTAAATTGTACAAAGTTACATGAAATCTTCACTCTTTCTAACAATGTGAATGAAAAAGATTGGTACACTTGCAAGCAGAACAATGACATTCGAATGCAAAATTATTGTTTGTATAGCTGCATAGTTTTTACTGTACCAAAATAGTGTCCAATTTACCAGGAGCCCACAATTCATCAATTCATATATATATATATATATCAATGTTTAAAGCAGTTGTTTTGTATAAAAAAGCTCAAATATAGCACCAATAAAAGCTAACCAACAGCTGAAGCACAAGTTTGATTTGTTTTACAATGAAATAGCTAAATAAAATGAAATTTGGTAGTAATCAGAAGGTATATTAAGTAGTAATAGATTAATTTATTTATTTTTGACAATAGGGAGTGTGCTGAGAAAGTCTTCCTGACATTCTGATGTGTGTGGTTAGGCCCCTGCCTTCGTTTACTGGAGAACAGGCTGGCTCCCAAAAGATTGTCTTATCAAGGGTTGACATTACTGTTCGCAAAGCCAGCCGATAGGACAAATCCAGTGCAAAGAAACTTCATGCCCAGTGACACAAAACATGACATTTGGATCACATGGGAAATTGTTTTAAACAAGATATATTCTGAAGGTTAATGTAAATTTTGTTAAGATTCAGAGTGACATCACCCTCCATTTACGGGTGTGTAGATGAAAATGTGGTCAAGTCCGACTAAATTTGGTCCTAAGACAGTTGGCATGTGGTGACAGCTGACCTATATCACCCGTTATGTCAAACACTTACATTGTTTGTGTATATTTTTATATTCGTCTTTATTTTTTAACTAAAAATGCCTTTGACTTGAGATTCATGTCTAACAACATACAACATGTGACTGATCACTTTCACTGTTTTAGACTGATTCACTGCGTCAGGGGTCTTTCCTGAATGTGTTCAGCAATCAACAGTGTACTTCCCCTTAGGATCAGCTGTGAGGTCAGTATCTTTATGAAAAAAAACTATATTATAACTCAGCTTTCCCAGTGAGAAATTACTCCTTTATTGACCAGTTTATCAGTAAAGAAAAACAATAAAACTAAACTTGTAAGAATGCATATTTTACAGATCTTACTGCACTAGCAAGTTTTTAGCAGTATATTTAAAACATTCTAAAAATAATAAGAATAAAAACAAATATATATATATATATATATATATATATGTGTGTGTCTGTGTGTGTGCCCATTTGTTTAATTATATATTTTTTAAAAATATTAAAAGACATTACAATAATTTTATTCAGGTTTATATGCTGTTGTTATTGTACAATAATAGTAAAAATAATAAATAAATTTACATAACAAAAATAATAAACATTTTTGCATACTGTATTCATTTTAAGGGACTGACAAACCCTGGAAGATTGCATGGGGAGGTGTCAATGTCCACCAATGTCACTGGATTCCGGGCACATCGTTCCCCCCAGCATTTGGATATGGACTTGGCCTGGCAGGAACTGATGGCCATCACAGAACTTCAGGTCAGTACACTGGAACACCCCACTAAACTTGCTCTTTTACACACACACACGTCAAAACTCAAGAAAACCTGATTATTTCCTGGTAGGACACGGCCAGTCGTTTTACAGTCTTAATGAAATGGTGGCCTTATAACATTTTTCTAATGCTGAATCCTCTGTAAACACATTGAGCTACGATCTGCAACAATGGGCCAATTGAGTGATGTGAGGATAAAGGCAGACAGAGAAAGAGGGTGAGTGCTGTATATTGCCGACAGCCCCCTGCATAGCACAATGACCATCTGTTTCGACATGAAACCTGAGCGCTCCTAAGTAAGACCTGCATAAGCTACGGGTGGCACATTCACCCAGGTGGGCTGGTCCTGAGCAGATAACTCCTCTGCAGCACAACTCAACTGCAAACCTTCACTTAACTAGTGTTTTATTAGAAAAGAGTTTGATTTGAATAACCTCCAAGGTCGAGTTTGAGTGAAACTTAAAGTTCTTTTTATTAAAATGTTTTTTTTGTCACAGGAGTTTGAGGTACCCAATGAGAATCCCTTTGAAGCTATTCCATACCTGTCCATGGAGCCCATGGTTTCTCAAGGGGGGTTCGGGATGAGTCAGCCGCAGCCACAATCCATTCCAGCCACTTGTGATGCCCATCCTGCTGCTGTTTATGAAAATGCATACCCTGAAATGATGCCACCCTATCAGCGTTTAAACCCACACATGGATATGCACTACAGCCTCCCTGTCCCCAGCGGCCACGGTTCCTCCAGAATGCTTGCGAATACGCAAGCTCTTCATCCTCCTCTCATGACTCTTTTGGAACACATGAACATGACGACACGCGGTCATGGTATTGCAAAAGATGGCGTTATCAACCTTCATTGCACAGGACAAGTCAAACAGGCTGATGATATAGAGTCAGATTCCGGTTTGTCGCTTGGTTCAAGCCCACCGCTTGCCTCACCTGAGAATGTGGTGCATGGAGTACCTTCGTACTTACCCGCAGATGGTGCGATGGGCTACACCGGAAGCGAAAGTATTGGGGAGCACTGTCGCATGCGGCAGAGTTTGCTCGGGTCTGTTGACTACCAGCAGTCCTACAGTTCATACCCTGGAACTTCTTTTCCCACAGCTGCAAATATGCAACCTATCAACCCGCAGACTTACCAACCAATTGCATCAGTGAAGCAACCGGTTTTACCCACAGCCTTGCATGATCTACAACTAAACAGCTCAGGGTTAACAAGACTGGGTTCTTATCAATCCATGTACCCAAAACCGAAGCCGAGCAGTGTTCCCATACCCCTGAGCAGAGACGAGCGGCGAGCCCTCGCTCTCAAAATCCCGTTCTCACTGGACAAGATTGTGAACCTACCAGTGGATGACTTCAATGAGCTCTTGACCCAGTTCACACTGAATGACTCTCAGTTGGCACTCGTGAGGGACATTCGCAGACGAGGGAAGAACAAAGTTGCAGCACAGAACTGCCGCAAGCGAAAGTTGGAGAATATTGTGCACTTAGAAAGTGAGTTGGGACAGCTTCGAGCCCAAAGAGAACATTTAACCAGAGAGAGATTGGAGTTTCAGCAAAACCTAGCCATTATCAAATGTCGGCTCTCAGATCTTTACACTCAAGTGTTTTCACAGCTGCGTGACGAGGAGGGACAACCTTATTCAGTTGAAGAGTATTCACTACAGCAAACTAATGATGGCAATATTTACTTGGTGCCTCGGAATACAGTACTGGAGGGTGAATGAACTTTTGTTGTTTAATGTAAGTCACCCATAGATGGACCGCTAAATTCACTTTGACCAATGAATTACAATAACTTGTCTTGAACGGACTTAATTTCTTATGATCTCACTCGCAGTAATTTTTTTGCCAAATAAGACAGAATTACTAGATGTGGAACTATAGAAATGATACATTTCTTAAGATTAAGACACTTCTAAACTCTCATGGGCTATGCTGCAAGTATCTTTAAAAACACTTGTATATGAAAACTTGTCTAAAACCTAGAATCAGTATTATGTACAACACATGCTTTTAATCTACACAAGACACAAATCAGTTATAGCATTAAAAGTTTTATTTGTAAAAAAGGTAAAAACAGGTAATAAAAATAAAAATCTCTTCAGCTGCATTTTGGTCCTGGAAGAGGAGACAGGTTTGAGGTTTAGAATAATCATAAACAGGATAAAAATACTGCATTACAAGAGCAAAGTACCTTTTATCATTTCACCAGTTTAGACAGATAAATGCCTTATTTCAAGAGATGACTTCACTCCTCAGATCCTGAAAAAGAGTAACATGGTCAGCACATTAAATATAAAAGATGCAAAAAGTAAAAAAACCCACATGGGCATGCATTAAAAGGGTTCAAGTTTTACAAAATCTTGTGTACCAGACTATGCTGACTGCAGTTACTTCCCCTGTAATATACACAACACTGAATGGGAAGTTCACATTAACTGTACAGCTTCTTCTAATAAAAGTGTTATAGTTACCAGCGGTAGTGGAGAAGTCTGTTCTTACCTACAGGAGTTATAAAAGCGCTGCCTGCTAGTCTTTGAGTGGCGCCCTGTACTCCCTGCTCTCTTCACAGGGCGATGATCTTGCTAGTCCTTTCTCAGCCTGCTCCCATGGCTAGACTGATATGCAACCACACTACTCTAAGCAGTTACATTAAACAGCCTATCCCTTCGAGCCAGTTGTGATTACACTTACGTTTCCCTTTTTTTTTTAACCCCCAAAGAGCCAATAACAGTCTTGTTTACCTTCTAAAAAAGGCTCATAGAGGCTCTCATTAAGTTCAAGTGTACTACGCTAAAACCCCAGAACACAAATGACTAAAACGCACATCTTTTAAAAAAAACAAAAAGGATCTTTTTATTTCACCTTGATTTGGTTACATAAAAATCAAAACCATAAAGACTGAAAGTAGTTCTACATAAAACCTCATTGGAATGCTTTTTCCATAGACAATATAAAATAAGTCTGCATGATGACAAATTCATGATGTCCCACACATGATAGCGCTACTGTACACTTCTTCTGGTGGCAGCTGTAAATCTGCCACACCTGTTTGGCTGAGCAGATCTAGGGATGTAAACCTGCATCTGCCCTGTCACTTCTCTCGCTCTCCTCTCCTAAAGCACTCAGTCCTGTTGAATAATATGAACAACAAATGTTAAGCTGCACACTACCTGAGGTTTGTTTCTACACCAGATGTACAGCAAGGTTACATTTTAGCAAGAGTACTAACGTATTGGGATTAACCTGTAAACCTCCAAGTCTATTTTTTTTTTCTTTTTTAAATTAGTCAAAATTTGAAACCAACCTTTCTGAGCTTAAAACCGTCTACCACCAGAGCCGCCTCCATATCCACCACCAGATCCTCCACCATAGCCACCTAAAACACAGATGTCAGATAGGATTTAAAATCGTTTATAAGAGGATGACTTGCAACCAAAAGGTAAGCATAATGAAGAACTCACCACCATATGGGCCACTGTTCCTTCCTCCTCCTCCGCCTCCAAAGTTCCCTTTCATGGGACCATAATTGGACTGCTGGTTGTTATAGTTGCCAAAGTCATTGTAGTTACCACCACCACCACCACCACTTCCGCTTCCTCCAAAGTTGCCTAGTCGCATTAAATTATAAATACGATTATATAGTTAGCCCTTTAAGTTATTTGTATGGAAGTTCAGAATTCAGACTGGTATCTACTCACCACCTCCAAAGTTTCCATTGCCATTATTGTAATTGTCATTATAGCCACCACCACTGCTGCCACCACCATAACCGCCACTCTGGTTGCCATAACCATGTCCTCCTCCGCCTCCTCCACTGCCACCTCCATATCCACGGTTTCCACCATAGTTACCAGGGCCACCGCCATAATTACCTTAAGAAAACAGGACCAAGTTACTTCACATTAAACACCAAAACATTTTACTAAACCGTTGGTTCTTTTGAAATTACAAACTACATACCATCTCCACCACCAAATCCATTGTTGTAGCAGTCACCTCCATAACCACCACCACCGCCTCCACCACCTCTGCCTCCTGAAAAGGGTTGTGAAATTTGGGCTGGGTGAGATCGCACACTAAATACAGTAGGCAGCATTTGGAGTGGAGCAAAGTCTTTCATAGTTGTCCTAAAACCAATATGCATTCTTGTCTTTCTCGATCCACTTAGACGGTTGACTACTGTACAGCACACAATACCCCCCAGCGCTACTTCAACTTAGGGCTGGGCTATAAAACGATAACATGTATCACGATAGGCAAATGATCGATATCAATATAAAAAATAAAAAAAAAGTGTCCAATAAAATGTCCGATTTTTTTATGTTGATGAAATTGTTGATTTTGAACGAATCTTTAATGTGACTTAAGAACGAGTCGTCTCGGGGAGAGATTTGATCAGTCTTTCATGCAAATTGAGAAACATCCTTACTGGGATTAATTCAACCGTTTCGAGTCGTTTGTTCATAACGTGACGGCACCAAATGTCTATTAAATTCAGTCAGAGACGAAAAAGAATTGATTAGGTCATCTATCGAGTCGTTCGTTCATCACATGATAGCTCCATAAGCCAAAAGAATCAGATC
>JAUCMT010000054.1:15926670-15940935 GCA_032357475.1 Enteromius thamalakanensis
GAAAAAGAATTGATTAGGTCATCTATCGAGTCGTTCGTTCATCACATGATAGCTCCATAAGCCAAAAGAATCAGATCGGCGTGCACGCATCTACTAGGCTTACTAGAGTTAAGAGAAAAAAACATTTTATTCATACTTTTAAAAAAAATTAACGATATGAGGAAAAAAAAAAAAAAAAAAAAAAAAGATTTGTTCATTTTGCTGAACTAGTCTGTAAGATGATCCGACCTTCCCATTAACAAAACACAGGGTGCAAAGCTAGTTTGGATGCATTAAAGGCAGTCACTCTCTGGTAACCTAGAAATGTAGGGAGTGATACGCCAATAGTCAACAGCAAGCGAGGAAAATGTGAATAAGAGAGGAAAAGTCAGCTCGCCAGTAATGGCTGTTTTTGGATATTGTAAGTATGCCCGTTGTCAGATCAGTGTCTTCTACAAATTATGCAAGACCGTCGTCCCCGCCAAGACTGTATACCACCACGAATTTGACGTACCATCTTAGTTTACTTTCTAAATATCTGAGTTCTCCAAGGTTGCTGAGGTTTCTGTCTTAATAACCGAGGGTGGAGTATAATTAGAGGAAAGTTAAGTTTAAAATAAAAATGTTATATATTTTTCTCCTGGTTCTTATTTTAAATGGGTCCTAAAAACAACAAAAATTCTAGATATCGACCGATATGAAACACTGATATAGTGATACATTTTTCAGCCATATCGCCCAGCCCTACTTCAACGTTCACTTAGACACATACCTCTTCCAAAATATCCATCACGGTTGCCACCGCCGCCACCACTATTACCACCTCCGAAGTCATTGTTGTAGCCACCATTGTTGCCATATCGGTTGAAGTTTCCACCTCCTCCTCCACCGCCACCACGGCCTACAGATCGTTTTCAAATCTTTTTAACACATTCAAGTTCATTTAAAAATAAACAAACCCTTACAACTTGAACACCAACTTACCTCTCATGTTCATGCTAGTGTTTTGCATCTCTTGTTTAGACAGAGCTTTTCTGACTTCACAGTTGTGCCCATTCACAGTGTGGTATTTTTGAACTAGAGAGAGACGGGACACAAGGGTTACTTTTTAAGTCCAACAACATTAAAGACGATATTTTATTTATATATTGATATATTTTATTTTTTTAAAGGAGGCACTTACTGACAATACGATCAACGGAGTCATGGTCATCGAACGTAACAAATGCAAAGCCCCTTTTGTTTCCAGTCTTGTGGTCAACCATTATCTCAACTGCCTCAATTTTGCCAAACTCTTGAAAATAGTCACGAAGATGGTTCTCCTCGGTGTCATCTTTAATGCCACCCACAAAGATCTTCTTCACAGTTGTGTGAGCAAATGGCTTGTTGGAGTCCTTAAAAACAACCCCCAGCAATTAGGCATTTATACACAAGTCTTTTCATTACAAAAGCTTGGGGTATTGAAACTCACCTCTCGAGACACGGCTCGTTTGGGCTCCACAAGCCTACCGTCAACCTTGTGGGGCCGTGCATCCATAGCGGCATCAACTTCAGTAACGCCGGAATAAGTGACAAACCCAAAGCCCCTGGAGCGTTTGGTGTTTGGATCTTTCATCACCTACAACAGCACAAGCATAAGGGGCTATTAAATACAACAAACCATTAAAATTTACAGTACGTCGTGTTAATTTATGCAAAGACACGATCCACGTTGTAGATTGCTGTAGCCAAGCAAGCTAAAAGAAACTTACCACACAATCCGTCAAGGTGCCCCATTGTTCAAAATGCGCCCGTAAACTATCGTCTGTGGTTTCAAAGCTGAGCCCCCCGATGAAGAGCTTCCTCAGCTGCTCTGGCTCACGTGGTTGGCCCTGAAAATTATAAACAATAATTTAACACTGAATCCGAGTGCTTCTGGCACCATTATTCTGCAGCGAATAACGTTAGTGAAACAGTTTGTTAAATAGCGTCGTTAATCCTTACAACAGACTGTTTGGGGGAAGGGGGAGGTGATCGAACACCTCCGCCATGTTGGTGCCGCACAAAACGGAATATTTATCATTGGTACATTTGTTCCAGTAAAACATCAGAGATTATAAACGAATATTAACTGTCACATATGTGGCCAATGAAGAATTTAAACAAAGCAGCACGATTTTGGAGAACACGACCTTCAGTGCAAACACGCGGCCTACGCGTGCTTAGTACAAGAGTTAAAATGGCGGCCGAACACGCTATTTGCATTAACAAAGAGCCACGGATGAGATCTGATATAAATCGAAAAACGCTCAGAACATGCAAACTACTGCCTTAAACGTTTCTCGTAAAAGCAGAACTATCTGCAATGTTAAAACCAACCTACCTCTTTGGACATCCTACCGACTATTTCTGTCCGTGCTGCGCCACACGCTTGTCGGTGAGACACACACTGAGAAATGGAGAGATACCATAAATAGCTTGGACAAATACAGTCCCCTCCTACTGCAGGCGCTGATTGGTTTACGCTTCCCGCGAACGCTTTTGTTTTGAGATTAGACGATACCTGATTGGCTCAAACCCAAGTCAATCCCTGGGACAGAGCGTTCAGAGCCGTTTATAAATCTTTCTCATTCATTAAAAATGCGCTTTTTCTAATAGTAAAAACCATTAAAATGCGTATTAAAATATATTATTTACAAGTTATCCTTTTATTCACGCAGCTTTCATATAACACTCATCCCTTATTTAAAGACATTTGTGCATCTTAAATGGAAATATGTGGGGGGGGGGTTAAAAACAAAAAAGTGTGATTGAATATAGATTTTACAAAAGTACATAAATATTCAGGAAAGTCTGTGGTTTTGGATGTCGTGTGACGCCTGCGCATCCCATTGTATGCGCGTGAGTCCGTTTTTGGCGCGAGAGCGGTTCGCTCAGGCTCACGCTGATTGGCTGGACGTGCCACTGGACGGATGCACGCGCGAGAGGCAGCAAACTCCTGTGTGCAGGGAAAGAGCCGCCGCCACCTCAGCCTCATTATACAACACGAATAAGAAAGCATCGAAAAATATCTCAGTAAGTATACAGTAGTTATCTGCGTTAACGTCCGAATGTGCTGTTGTGTGCCCTCCTTGCACTGGAAATGATTTAGTCCGTCAGTGTTACGCTTTAACATGATAGGATCAGGTGAAATCTGTTCTGCTCGGCCCGCGCTGTTGCTAAGCAAAAGCTCACTAGCGAGCGCGATGATAATATTCAAATAAAACGCACGAATGCATTGCTTGCTGTGGTTAGGTACAGAGAACCGAAGGAAGAAGTGGAGCGTGTATGCTAATTGTGCTGTATTAGCTTACTATCATGCGCCCCTATGTGTCTGTGCTCCTTGTTTATTGTTTTTTTTACACGCGTTGGCTAGTGTCCTACACAAACACAACACCCGCAAACGCACGCAATTATGCCTATTGTATTGCTCTCTTAGTGTTTTTGTTTTGTTGCTATTTCGTAATGAACGTATAGCGAGGCAAACATCAATGGGACTTCTATAACCTTAGCTAAATGTTAGCAGTGCAGCTAGCAGTGCATCTAAATCCGTTTACGACGCAAATTATGTTTTCTATTTTGAAATAAATGCATTGGGAAGTAGATCGCATATGGCATGCGACATTAAAGTATGACAACCCAAAGAGTCGTGCAGAAGTCTTCAGTGTCTTCACATTGTTTGGCCTTGCTAGCTAAAATCCTTCGAGACAGTAAGATAAGAACACATGGCATCGCATTTCTAGTGCAAGGTTGATTAAATATGAATCTTGGTAAATGAATATAGTAATCGCATCCCAATATAACAGCTTGATTTTAATGCAATGTATAAAGACTGCATGCAATGCTTGTGTGCGCAATGTTTACTATCAATTAAACATTTTAAAGTCTATTTATTTTACTACTATGCATGTTGTCTCAAATCCAAATGCATGCTGATCTTTTGTGTGCCTGCAGTTATTTATTAAAGCATTGAATGTGTTTCTCCTTGTGCATGTTTAATGATATACATTTTGGTTATGTGCAGCAATGTTTTAATGAATTATCTGTATGTGTTCAGGGGAGCTCTGAATGCTGTAGTCCAGGAATCATCTCTGCACTTTAGGAAGTCACATCGTGCAATATAACACTGTAGGTGAGTGTCTAAAAATAAACATTGATTTTTAAGGTAAGAAAGGTTAAACCTTTATTTATGAGGATCATGCTCATACTATCCAGCCTTTGTTGTCATCAGTATTTTTGCTGCAAATAGAATTTTCCCAAGTGTCCACGTTAATACCATACAGCATAGTTAATGCTAAGACCAGAGAAATGTCAGGATTTGCCACTGCATAAACTAATGCTAACTAATTTATCTAGCGTAGATTTTGATGTACGAATGTATTAAATTAATACTTTCTCAATTATATTTACCTGTAGCTTTGGTTAATAACTGACAGCAATATATTTATTAGACATTTACACGGCAAGACCTAATACACAGATCTACATGCATCTGACAATTGACGTAAGAAGTTTGTTTATATTTGAATACACGTTAAATTAATATGCATTTGAACATTGAAACACACTTCCATTTTTGTATGGTAAAGGGCTGCCCTATTTCTAACTTTAAAAACTTTTTTTTTTTTTAAGAGGGTACACTTTCCCCCTCCCCCTGGACCAGGGAGCCACACAGGTCACACTTGCTCATAAGAAAGGCAATCAGAATAAGCCATGGGAAAGAAAAACCTGAACCGTGAAGATGATGAGGCTGCCTCCTCAGATGAGGAAGAGTATGTAGTGGAGAAGGTCTTGGACAGGCGAGTTGTGAAGGGCCGTGTGGAATATTTCTTGAAGTGGAAAGGCTTTACAGAGTAAGGCTTCATTGTACTTCGTAAAAAGTAGTAGTAAAGAACGTTTCCTCTCAGGAAGGTGTGGGTTTGTTAATGCATGTAAAAGTCTTGAATTGCATGACCTGAAAAACATCAGAAGTATTTACATTGCGATAAAGTAACACGTCTAATAAAAAAAAAAAACGCTTGAGTAACATCCATAGTTTTTGTCATCGTATGTAAGCTTCATGAAGGTGCATCTGTTATGAGGAAATCCATTGGCTTTAGTTCTCATGCATTAAACATGCATTGTTTTGCAGCAAACACAACACATGGGAACCAGAGAAGAACCTAGACTGTCCAGAGCTTATCTCCGAGTTCATGAAGACGTATAAAAAGGGAAGCAGTGGAAGCTCACCCACCAGCAAACCCTCCAGCACAGGCTCTTCCTCGGCCCGTCCCAAAGACAGTAGCAGCAGCACCAGCAAGAGGAAAAACTCAGAAGAAGAGAACGGGAGTGGCAGCAAACCTAAAAAGAAAAAAGAGGTAATCTAAACAAAATTGTAATAGCCATGCAATATCCATCCTGATATTGCGATTACATGCAGAAAGTTGAAATTCTCTAAATCACTGTCTTAAAGGAATAGTTTCATAACTATTTATGGGAGCATTGTAATGTAAATCAGATGAAAATGATTTTGTTTTTTCACTGAGAGAGATTCAGCAATACATCCCTTGCTCGCCAATGCTGTCAGAATTATGTTGCATTATGGATCTGTATTTTGGACCGAATCAAAGGTTTACATTTAAGTGCCTTTATGATTTGTTATAAACAACATTTTTTGTTTGTCATCTTTGTTCTATCTAGGATGAGATCCTTGTAGCAAGAGGTTTTGAGCGAGGCCTGGAGCCTGAGAAGATTATTGGAGCAACAGACTCCTGTGGAGACCTTATGTTTCTTATGAAGTGGTGAGTGAAACCGATCGAGAGCAAGGCCACAAGTCTGACCATTTTCTAGTTAAAATAACTATGTGTTGATACCAGGAGTAATCAGGGAAGTGCCTCGACTGACTGATTGTGATTGGATCACCCGTGACGGTTGTTAGGACAAACGTGTCAATGGCCACATTAACACCTGGCATTATGCTTAAAAATTATGCAAACTCCCCCATTCTTGTTTCTTTGTGTCAACTTTGCTTGCTTTCACACTCATGCCCTGTGTGAGACTATACAACCATTATTGTTTTGTTCCCATTCCATTCCCATTTACACCTGTAGATTTAAAACCATTTATTGTAGTCTCCACTGCATTTATTTGTATTTGCAGTTTTACAGTTTATGCATTTCTCATCTTGTGTTTTTTTTATGTAAAAAAATATATAAATGCAGTTCCTGACTGCTACACAAACTGTACAGGGTATATTTACATTTAGTCATTTAACAGACGCTTTTTCCAAAGCGACTTACAGATGGGGAATACATAAAGCGATTCATTTAAAAGAGGCATAATACGAGCCTCAGGTACTGTTCAAATAGTACAAGCTGAAAAGGAATAAAGGTAAAGAGATTTTTTTTCTTCCCAAAAACAAGTGCTATAAAGCATGCATAAAATGAGCAAAAATGATAAACCCCAAGTCTATAAGCATGTCTCTTTTATGATTCTTCTCATGCATATAATTTCTTCATAGCATGTGGCAGAACACGCTTTGTTTAGATGCATTGTAAAGCGTGTTTAGCAGTATAACCATATAATCCTAATTTCTTTTTGCCTAAATGCTCTATTGGTCAAACATTACTGGTTTTACAGTGGCGTAATGCAATACAAGAAATCATAAGTAATTGCAGAGAAAGTTACATTAGTAACTTTCAGTGTTCACAGATTACTATTGTGGTAGCATTTTCTAAAATAAATCTCTAATCAAATATGCATAAGTCCTTAGGGTTGAGAATATTTTTGGGGATATTCATTGTTCCTTAAAAACTATTACATTTAGTTTGATCAAATTTAAGGCCGTGACTGGTTCAAGAAGAGTATTGATTATCATATTTAGAGCTTTTACATCTGTGGACTGAGGAACGGTGTGACTCTACAGCCTAATGTAATGATTAAACTTCAAATGGCTGTGACTTAAATGTTAGTGCTGCACATTTAAAGTTAAAACTAAGAAGCGTTTAGGATTTCTACAGGCTGGCAGTTTCAGAGCAGTTTGCAGTCAGTGAATGCCACACATTTTGCACTTACATTGTAGATAAAATGACTTTTGTTAATAAACTTCTGTCTTTTTAAAGGAACACTTTTTGAGTTTTACCATTTTTTTTATCCATTTAGCCAATTTCCGGGCTATATATCAGGCAGCACCTGAGGAAAATAGTCCCTTTGCAAGCAAGAGGGTCTGGTTGTTTTCAGGAAATGGTTCTGGTCTAATCAGATTTCATGCTCTATGCTAAGCTATGCTAAAAGTGCTATCACCAGACCCGGAGATTGGCGGTACTCTTTAACTCTGAGGGAGTGAGAATGAGCCTATGTTCAAAAAAAGTGGAGTGTTTCTTTAACTGAGTAACAGAATTCAAGTTATTTTGAAATGGTAAATGTTTCTTCTGCATGGACTTACAGCCTTTAGTTTATTTACGCAGGTCTTAAAAGGTGTTAAAGTATTAAACCTGATTTTAAAAATGTTATAGAAACCCTGGTTATGACAGTAGAGTATGCAATAAATGTAAACCAAGTCAATGCCTGACGTTGGATCAGTTTGAACTGCTTTAGTATCTAAAGGTTAGCCAACCGTGCTGTCTTTTTACATCTAGACATCTGTTTAAGCTTGAAAAAGCTTTACCTAACAACTTAAGTCCATTTGAGGATTTTAATGTGACACCGTTTCAATTAGAACTGAAGCTAATGCTGATGTACGATGCTGCAATTGTCCACTTATTTATCTTTGCTTTGTTGCTGATGTCCCACCACAGGAAGGACTCTGATGAGGCAGACCTTGTGCTTGCAAAGGAAGCCAATCACAAGTGCCCACAGATCGTCATCGCCTTCTACGAGGAACGACTGACCTGGCACGAAGATGGCGACAAGAAGGAAAAGAGCGCCACAGCGGTTTAAAAGGCAGAGGCGGGAGGAAAGACGCTGAGTCCTCCAAACCTTGTGTCCTTTGTCACACTGAAGACACTCTCATAGCCAACTTTTAACGGACCATTTAGTAAAAAACAACGGCCAGCGAGTTTTGGAGGTTACTGCCCACCATGACAACCTCCGTCCACCCTTCATCTCTCACCAGACAGACCGAAAGGTCATGGCGAACGGCGGCTGCAGCGGAGCGGTGGAATGTGATCTCTCTTCTCTTACTCTCCCTGATCTTCCTTCTATTTTGTCATAATTTGTGTATTTGTGCCCCTACAACTATGTTCTTATGACGTGTTGTGTGCTAGTGTAGATGTGAAACAATGGAAATCCTTACATGTCAGACTTTTAGCTTTCATTCACACGGTTGATTTGGTAGTGTTGCTGGAAATGACTGAAAATATCAGTTGGGTGTGTGTTTACAGCGCTGGGTAAAGACATGACAGCGTTGGTTTTATTTCACACTGATGTCACCCTCTACTGGTTTTTAATTTTTTTTGTTAGCGGGGATTTCTGCCACGTAAAGAAACTACAACTTATGGCTTTCCCCATATTAATTTCCGAACATCGATACCGATGTTGTCCCCCTGAATTGGCCCATTTTCCCACTCTTACCTTTCACTGTTGCCTGCTGGAGGGCAGACAATCGTCATCATGTGAGTGTGCAATGGGACGTTTTTATCTGTTTCTACACACTTCTCCCATAATGCTCCCATAAAGTTGAACTGATATGCTCCCTCTTGTGGCTGATTTGGTGAACACATTCCCTCTTTATTCTCATGAACTCAGAGCTGTTCTCATTCATGTGGTACTTTTTTTAACCTAGAGCTGACTCAATAAAACGGTGTTTATCAAGGTTACATGCCTATACTAGAGTCTTGTGCTCCGTAGTGCTTTTTGTCCGCTTTGCAAAACCACAGAACAAAAGCTACTCCTTCAAGATCATTTACAAAATGAAAAGAGCTTGTTTTAATTGAAATGTATGGGCGCAGTTCACTGACGTCAGTGGAATAGTGAGAACAGTTTCGTCTGAGTTGTTTGTGATATGGGGAAAGTTTTTAAACGGGGATGAATGTTGTGTCGTTTTTCTTTATTTTTGGTATGGTTTTTGTTATATCATAAAAAAGGACCATCCCCTCCCTGATCATTTATACACATGACTAGCAGTTGTTTTTAAGATGTGGAACAATAGTTGTCTTTTGCTATGTTAAGTGCATAGCCTTTTTTTAATGTCCTGTACCATACTGTAGTAAATCTAGTTTTCAACACTAACAGTTGAAACCCTAAACCTTGAGTTTCTGAGTCAAGTCAAAGAAAATAAATTTCGTTGTAGTGCTGAGACTATGAAGTTCCTCTTTATGCAATGCTTGTGAAAACACCAATCATTTATAGATCTCAATATTTAGTTTAACCTGAAAAGCAGTGCTAATGTGTGCCAGCAGATGTCATAATGGAGCAAGTGTTGCCTGCTTGTTTCTGCTTGCACAGGGAATCTGAATACAAAAAAGCTTCCTTGGTGTATTTGTGCTCTTCATCCTTGTTAAAAGTTAAATATTTAGCCTATAAATGTGTTATATTAACTCACACTTGAGCTCTGATTTTTTTTGAGAGCTCATCATTTTTTTGACCTAGTATTGATACAGTTAATGCCAATTTAACTAATTTCATGCAACTTCTCATGCAGAAGATTTGTATGAATGCCATGCACTTTTTTCATAGACTACTCATTCTCAATTTCACAGATATTCAATAGTGCAGTCATGTCATACAGATGACCACAGTAGCATAGCCCTGCACATTTGCTTTAGCCTTCCAGTTCACTCTCTTTTCTATTTGTATCCTGTTTCTAAAACATTTGGCCTATTGTGAATGTGGCTTGTAAGCTCCTTCATGGCCTCAGCTCCGCACAGTCCAGACTCTTTAGAGAGGTGGCGTCTAAGCCGTAACCCCTCCCTGTAATACCGTTTTCTAGACTACCTCAGTGGCAGTGGAATTTTCCAAAGGGGAAAAGGGGGAAGCGGTTCAGCTCTGAAATGGAATGCAGAGGTCACTAGTAAATTTTCAGCCCCAGGGAGCAGAAGTCTCAGCAGATAGCTGAGAGGCTGCATTTATGCTTTATGGAACGCTGGAGAGCTGTCGCACTCGCTCTGTTCCACCAGGACTCGAAGAATGTAGGATCAGGAGAGATGGAGTATGTGCAGTCGCATTTGAAAACGGGAGCAACATGACTGTTGAAATGAATTAGGATTAGTCAAATTAATAGTCTGGCCAAAACGTTCCTAAACTAAATTAAAGATTCTTTATTGGCATTGATGGTTCCGTGAAGAACCTTAAACATTCTTATGAAAAGTGGGATGACATTGAAGAATAATTTTTGTTTCCCCAAAGAACCAGTCAGGGATCAGTAGTTCTTAATAGAAGCATTATTTTCTATGTATTTTCTTAAGGCTGTTTTGCCTTCCATAGTAGGAAAAAAATACTATGGTGACCCAAAATAGCCTGGTTACAAATAATCTTCGACAAAACTAATTTGTACAGGTTTAGAACTAGTCCATCCAGCATGGGACCTTTGCATTGCATTTTTATTGTGAGAAAACTTTTATTATTTTAATTAAGCTTTTTCCACTCTAGAATCTTTTGTCAAATGGAAGGGTTCCATAGATGTTGAATGTTCTTCATGGAACCAAAAAAACATTCATTAAGAGCGTGGAACCTTTCCATTTCACAAAAGTTCCCTAAAGTGGAGAAAGCTTCTAAAGACTATTAAAACATCCTTCACAACCAAGATTTTTTTTAAAGAGTTAATTCCCGAGGAAACATAATAGTGTTTCTCATACAACTATTAGATTTATTTTGGCCGTGAAATCCACTGTCCATAAATCCACAAAACTATAAGAATAAGTGGTTCTTTTAAGAAATGTTGAATTAAAAATTCTCTGGGAAGCCAAAAATGGTGGTTGTACATTAATTAATCAGAACGTTCTTTACTGGCATTCATGGGGATCCTTTCCAATACACCAAAGGTTCTTTAGATTCCAATATAATCTAAAATCTAAAGGTTCTTTACAAATACACGAACAAACCGGTTCTTTTAAATGGGTATGGCATTGCTGTTAGAACCTTTATTTTCAAGAGTGTCTGATTTTCTGTTTTTATTCATTCAAAATAACTAAATGCTATGTCAAGTGCATAGGCTTTTTTTAATGGCCTCTACAATATAAATCTAGTTCTCAACACTAACAGTTGAACGTTTCTGGAATCCCTAAACCTTGAGTTTCTGTCTCAAGTCAAAGAAAATAAAGTTCATTGTAGTTCTGAGACTATGAAGTCTCACCAAAGACAGCCACAGGTTTTGAATGACGCAAGGTTATGTAAATGATCACAGAATTTGAACTTTTGGACAAACTATTCCTTTAAAGTCATAATCCCAACGGCAAAACCCACAATGTTGAACTACGAGCAGCACGTAGGGGTTAGCTTTTTCCTGAGCCAATAAGCGAAGAGTGCACGCTTTGAATATGTTTGCTGAGGCAAAAAACTCGAATAGAGTCTGTGTGCATGATTTCTGGGATGCATGTGGTCCGATGGGTTTTTGCAGCGTATAAGCTCTAATAGATGACTGTCTAGGGGACAACTGTACAGCTGTGGTGGAGGGCTGGAGTTTGGGAGGGGAAGACTGCAGCAGTGTGTTCGATCCACACTGCAGCATCGTCCAAACCACCAAAACGCACACACAAAGTGCACTCGAGCGCCGTCGCCTCCTTCGGATCAGCGATCGGCGTCCTGTAGGCCTCATATGCGCAATATGCGACCCATTCCCAATCCCTTTCCGAAACTAAAAAGCCTAAACGCACACGCAAGCGTGATTACACCAGGATTCTGCTGAATTTTACTGCCTGATTATGTGCGGCGTCATTAAGAACGCAAGGTCACATCGTTAGCCGTGACCTTTGGAGACGCTTATCGGCCCACCGTTGGGTTGTTGTTCGAATCGTGAAGTGAAATGCCGCAGCGATGCTCTTTGCGTTAAAGCATCGAGAAACAAAGCCCAGCCTCTCCCAGAAGCCCCCACCGTGGAGCGAGCAGTCTGGCGTTACGTCCAGTCCTCCTCCACCCCCATCTCTTCTCTAGCCGGGGGAGTGAGAGAATTATGGCTGCCATAAAAGGCAGATAATGCATTGTTAACTAATTCTGTCTGCTCAGAGCTGATGTATCCACTGCTCTAAATCTCCATGCCTCCAATAAAATGCAAATGCTAATGCTCGCCCTCCACGAGCTGATATCATTTTTAACAGGCCGGAGGTAAAAGCTGAGATAGGGTGGGGCAGGGGCCGTCAGACAGCGAAGCTTTGCTATCCAGAGATGCTCGGCGGGAGGAAGAAGATACAGCGTGGCAAGAAAGCCTATTAGAGCTGCGTTTAATAGCAGAGCTCTCTATGAACGGGCGGTTCTGGTGCTGGAGCTTCTGGAGGCAGGGAGCTGAATGAGCGCAGAGTAAATGTCAGCGTGGATTGCTCTATGAACTGATTCATGGGCTTTTTAAAATTAGCTTTGAGCAAATCATTGCATTACTTTGTATGTATTATTTACAGCACCGCGCAACCAGTGTTGAAATATTACATCCCTTAAGGAAATTCTAATTATAAAAATCTGGGCATCTAAATCATAAATATTCATTTTAATACTTTCATTAAGATTTGTGCTGCGTTTGGGTATGATCGGCCTGTGACCAGTGTTTAATGTTAGAAATTCCATTTATTATACATATATATGTGCATATATTTATATAAAGTATATTATAAAATATAATTATTTTGTGAAAATTATTATCATTACTGTTTTTAGTATTTTATATATATATATTCAATGATCAGATTTATATAATTGACCTTTTTTAACATAGACTTCCTCTTTTATATTATATATTAATTATATATATATATATATATATATAATTAACATTAAAATTAAACATTAAAATGTAGGTACATATTTAAGTACATATTATTAATATATAAAATTTAACATAGTTGTTTAGCTATATATAATATATAGATTTTATAAGGGCTGTTATTAAATTATTAATTTCATCCAAAATAAAAGTCTTTGTTTGGGTAAGATATGTATGTGTACTGTGTATATTTATATTATATAATTTATATTAAAAATAAATATAATATGTAAAAATAAATACATTTTTGTGAAACATACATGCATGTGTGTGTATTTATATATACATAATGAGTACACCCAGCATACATACTTTTATTTTGGATGTTATTAATGTTCTGCTATTAACCACGAACACAACACTGTCTTTCTCTGTACGCTGTACTTGTCTCTGTGTCACTCTCTATCCTACTGGGACATCTAAATATTGATTCAGACCTATACTTCAATTACAAAATGGCAGTTTTCTGTCATTTCTTAACGATGGCTGATTTGTGTCCCTTCCACACATGCCGTGTTCTGTAATTAGACCGTAAATTAATTTTCACGAGGGATGAGAGAAAGACCGAAAGAGATAACGTCCAGCCTTTATTAGGCGAAAATGTTTATTTCAAGCTTTTAAACTACATGGAATTATTCTTACGCCAGAATGACTCCGGCCCTGCAATTACACATCTGCATTTATATATTTCTTTCTATGATTTTCATAACGCCCTTCTTTAAATGTGTTTTGCAACTGACCACCTCTAACATAAAAATTGACCACACTGCTGATAGAGCCTCATCGTAGTAGGCCAAATTCACTTCTAAATGTAGGTTTCAATTGCTTTTCGTTTAGTAGTATTGCCCCAGTTTTCTCTGATGACTGTTATTTAATGCTTACATAGGCCTAAACTGATCACAGTGCAGTTGGAACTAACTGCACAGTTAATCTCAGTAACCGTCTCACTTCTGCTCTGAAATGACACACTTGTGTGTATTCACCGTGTTGGAGGGAAGCAATTAAACACCTTTGAGTTGGCACACGGCTATCACAATCGATTCTGAGCATGTAGATCAGTATAACTACACAAGTTACTACCACAATCCATCAACATTTGGATTTGAAAAAAATATTTTTGGTCACATTTTTCTTTGTAGCCTTTATGATTGTAAGGGTTTTCATAAATAATTGTAAGTAAAATTAAACTACATTATAATATTCATAGATTCCCTATTACATCTAAAACTGTCATTTGTCACGTATTTTAATGCAATGTACTGTATTAAACTGTAACAAAGAATAGAAAAATATTTAAATGTATTAGAAATATTGTTTAAATTATTCACAAAATACAAAACAATATAAGGGACTTTACAAGCCATAAATAATGCATTAAATAC
>JAUCMT010000054.1:15973271-16006081 GCA_032357475.1 Enteromius thamalakanensis
ACCTGTATTTAGAAGGAACGCTAGCTTATACACAGAGCCGTAGATCGCTGAGAAGCTGCGCGTTGAGTTTCGCGGGTTATTCAATGCGCAGCTTGTCAGCGATCTACGGCTCTAAATACAGGTGACGTAGATTTAGCACTAATCAAAGAACCGGCTTTACTGATGAGATGCGCATAATATATCGTGCGGTATATACCGCCCAGCCCTACTATCTTGGTAAAAATACAAAAAAAAAAGCAACAGTATAAAATACAGTTAATTCAGAACAAGTTTGCAATGCATAACATGGATTAACAAGATCAACAAATCTAAGATTATTGCCCAGATTATCAGGTTAGGCCTGCTTTTTCCCTATTCCTGTTATGCAATCTTCATCCAAACTTCCAAATATTTTGGGTGGTGAAACCTAACAGTTAAAAAACTAGCAACTGAAAGGATGTAGGTTCAAACCCAGCAGGAGGCGACCCATAGACTATCCCCATTGCGCCCTTGAGCAAGACACTTAACCTCATGTTTCTCCAGGGGGATTGTCCCTGTAATAAGTGTACTGAGAGTTGCTTGGGATAAAAGCATTAACTTAATGATAAATTAGCAACGTTTTTTTTCTTTTTCTCATTAGCCGTATTCCACACTCCCGTTCCCGCAATCCTGTTTCACAGTCCTGTTCATGAGTCTCTGTCCTGTTCTGCAGTTCTGGTATATAGTCCTGCATCACGTTCCTGGCAGTCTTTGAGTCCCCAGAGTGATGGTGTGAACCGGTGAGTAATCTCCCCGCTAGTATGCCTGAGTTTCCATTGATTTTGTCTCAACTTTCAGCTCCCCCAATTACCTCCATTCAAGCCTGTTAGTGGCCATGACGTCAGGGGAGCGATAGTGGATCCTGGTCTTTGCTCTCTGATATGTTTGTTTGCACAACTAATTGTTCCTGCTGCTTCCTTTCATTAGGAGGAGCTGAGCTATTGGGTTGTCTGGAACACTAAGTGCTTATTCTGTTTGTGTGCAGGGACTGGATAGAAACGAGGAGTTCAGATTGTTTTCTTTCATACTGCATGGATTGGTAACAGAAATATCTTAACCTAAATTCGCAACTTAAAATGGTCACAAATGTGACTGTAAATGTATCATAGCCTTAAGGAATCAGTGCTTATACCATCATAGCTTAGAAAAAGCTCCAGATATTTGGGCCTTTTTGACACTTTTATTGACTTGATAGTGGAAAGAGAACAGGAAATGGAGGAGAGAATTGGGTTAGGAAGTGGATTTGAACTTTGTCCAATTTGTCAAAGCAGGTTAAGCACTAACCCAGGACTCCTGGCACAAAAAAATAATAATTTAAAAAAGCGTTTAATAAATAGTTGGTGCTGAAAATCTAATTTATTACTGTAACAAAGTAATGAACAAAAGTAGAAGACAAATGTATGGGGTAATAATTCAATAATTAAAAGTATGGTTTAATTTTTCAGTATAATTGTTCAGTTATATCAAAGTGGTGCTCTTGCTAGCTCTTGAGTTACTGCTTGAAACTTATTTTACTTCAGTAATATGTGTTCCCGTTTCTCCCTGAAGATAGAGTGATAGATAGAGTGATGGATTGATACAAAGATAGATTCACAGTGTGACTTTGTACTTCTTAATATACATTTATATATCATAAAATCACTAAATCTCATAATTGTGCATAATTTTAGTCTCACATTTTGCAGTCTTGTGAATCAAACAGAAGAGCATAGCACTAACATGGGTCCATTTCCCAGGAGCAAACTGAATTACGCATTGCATATACTTATGCTAAATGCATTGCAGTGTAATTTGCTCACATTAAAAGCTTAAGTGTAAATGTAATTGTAAACATTGGCCCTATATACATGCAGACATGTAGGCAATTCCCTAACCTTATTCTTTGATAACATTAAACGGAAGCACATTTTCGTAGTAATGTGGCATATTTTAGTTTGAAACGGGATATTCAATGGGAATAAACAGGGCAACAGTCAATGAAAGGTGGACTATCAACGAAGCCCAAATGTCAAATTGCTCAAATAATGCCCGATTAGCTGACTGGATATTGGTTAACATTATCTTTTCAGATTTAATTTTGCTAAAATATTTCCTTGGAATAACTTTATAAACAATAAACCTCAAAAAAGTGCATCAAACAAGTAAACAGGGTCTGTTTTAATTTCACATGGACATAAAGGCCTTCGTGCAATGGGTTAACCTTGCTTCTGTTTAATGAGACCACTCTGAACAAATCCTTACAGCTTGCTAATGAGGACAGGAAGTCAAGAAGACTTACTCTCATTTCCTCTGAGCCTCAGCCCACTCTTATTTAGTCTGGCTCTCGCCGCTCTGAGTGCCTGCTTGCATCTCGTGTTTGTGTGTGAGGTTTTTTCCCCCCTGTTAAACTTCATTGTAGTGAATTATGTCTGGGAGGGTTGTGCGAGCAAGCAAGACCCTGCATCTGCAGTCCCCCTCCCCCCTTTCCCAGCAACCCCAGCACACTCAGCAGTGAGAGGAGAGTGCCAAAGAGAGCACAGCCGTGGCTCCTTAATGACTCCCATCCCTCTCCGTGCCACGTTATTAATTAGCTCAATGATCCTTGCCGATGGGACCTGGGCGGCGGATTAGAGCCCCCCGGCACACGCCCGCGGCTGCCACTGTCGGAAAGGTGAAGAGGGACAGGACCGTGCACCGCATGTCTCTGGAGAACCTGGGCACTGCAGCCAATATCACTCTCAGAGCCCAGGGGACCACGTGTATGTAACAGAGAGAGATAGTGAGAACGCAGAATGCAGTGTGTGAGCTCAGGAGATAATAGGTGAGCATAGATGGGGATATATTCTATTACTTTCACCAGGCTGTGTTTCCTCCCAGGCATGGTGCACACGTGACAAAAGAAAGGCCTGTGGCCCACCTGAGTGTGATTGAAATCTCTCCTCTACAGGAGACGGTGTCTCCTTGCCCTCCCATCGAATCAATCTGTTTATCTAAGGCCCGGTGCTCATGGCACATACATTTGCGTTGGTCAAAATGAAAAGAAAGTGTGAAAGAGAGTGGGACTGGCCTCTCCAGATGCCTGGCAGTGGCATGGAACAAATTAACATAAATGTCATTGTCAGAATGGAATGAAGACAAAATCTGTGCCTGCGAGCAAGCTGTGCTGCCAGCTGATGACAAGGAGACTCATTTTAGCACACAAAAGACGACTGTCTGGTTTGTGTTTTTGCCCAACTATATAGTAATAGTTTTTAGAGGGGGTGTATTTATTTATGCAGGTTTATGTGCCAACCAATTGATATTGGGTTTTTTGGTGGAAGATTACACATAGCCTCACATTACATATGTGACCCTGGACTGCAAACCCAGTCATTAGTCGCACATGTGTATTTGTAGCAATGGCCAAAAATACATTATATGGGTCAAAATGATTGATTTTTCTTTTTTGCCAAAACCCATTAGACTATTAAGTAAAGATCATGTTCCATGAAGAGACATTTCCTACTGTGAATATATCAGAACTTAATTTTTGATTAGTAATATGCATGGTTAAGAACTTAATTTGAACAACTTTGAAGGCAATTTTCTCAATATTTAGATTTTGATGCACCCTCAGATTTTCAAATAGTTATACCTTATTCAAATACTGTACTATTCTAACAAACCATACATCAATGGAAACACTATTTGTTTAGATAATATATTACTCTCAATTTCATTTCCGTTGAATATGAATTGAGGTAGCATCTTTCTAGCATTAATTATGAATTGCAATTTTGGGTCACATTTAAATCTTAGGAAGAAGGTGTAAAATTACATTTAAATGCATGCATATTATTTCTTGCTTTCCCTGGCGGATGAACCCATGACCTTGGTGAAAATGAACAAACATTCTGAAAAAAGAAAGATGTCCACTAAAAGTCCTCTGTGTCATTGTGATTGAAATTAGCATTGGGGTGAGACTGGCTGTTGGGGACAGTTGAGAGGTAACAACTAGGTATTTATTTATTTATTTTTGCAATCCCTTTGAGTGCCACTAGTGATTCCAGTTGGTTCAAGCCAGATGAGCTCAAAATGAGACAACCACTTCTATTGGGTTGGATCAGAAAGCATTCGTAGATTCAGAAGCAGAGCCGCTTCTTTATTGGTCCAGCATTAGAGCGTCAACACGCACGGTGGGCCTTTTGGGTCTTGTCTGAGTAAATTGGCATTCAAGTCGCATCCAGCTCGCAGTCTGATCCTGGCGGCTGCGATAATGCTAATGGGAGCGTGTTGGCGTGGCGTTGAGACACTCGCTCTCTCGCATCATACGTCTCTATATGGCTCACGGCATCGCCAAGGTGACAGCAGCGCGCTGCCTGTGTGATTATTGACTGGGTGAACTCGGCACGACCCCGCTGGTGTGCGAGTAAAGGGCAGGGAGTTAGTGTATGCCGCACTGTCTGTCAGAGACGTCAATACTGTGATGAATGGAGGGGCTGGTTATTAAAGCAGAATTAGAGCGGGGGGCATGGAGAGGGGGGCGGGTTTGGAGGAGGGCGATAAATGATGGTGCAAATGGCTCTGCAGTCGAGGGCTGTAGTGCCGGATGGCACAGCATCAGTGTCATCCGTCTTTATTATCCTCCAGGGAGAGGAAAGAGAGAGAGCGAACCAGAGAAGGTTGGGGAGCGGTCAGGGATACAAGAGCCCATCAAAGAGCCTCAACTCGCACCGATTCCCCCTGCTGGTCACTCTCTCTCCTCCTCTCACCTTAAAGTCGTCCTCTTCTCTTTCTCTGACTTCTCTGCACTCTTTCGTTCTCCTTCTTTCCCCTCCATTTTCTCCAGCTCAGAGGGAGGGGAAGACCCCCTACTGCTATTAATCATGGTGAAGTCTCAAAGCCCAGCGGCTGTGCATACTCATGCGGGCAGACGCACCAACATCCACGCGCGGGCGACGTGTGGAAAGGGCCAGCCGGTGGGTTCACTGCACAGTCACAGTGTGCGGGAGGAGAGGGTGATTGGAGGAGCCTTCGTGACACGCCGTCATGACTGCAGATGAGCATGCTGCTCGCTATTCGTATTCTCTCCTCACGCGCCACCGAGCCCTCAGAGAGGCTGTTGCTTTTTTCTAATTAGTGCTTTATTTATTGATACCCCAGTTAACATCTCTCCTAATTTTGGGAAGACTCTGTCTCTATTACTGGAGGATTCATCTGCTTCGGTTTCTTTACTTTGCTCCAGAGATCGTGGAGACATTCAGATCACCTTCCTCCCTTTACTAACCAGATCTATTCTAAAAATGTTTGTGCATTTATAAATGGAATTAGATCAAGATGTCTTGTCCTGACAGATACTCGCATGTAGTCGTACATTTAGAGCTCCGTAGACTTTAGTCAGGTTAGACACCATGTTGAATTTAACACACACACACACACACACACACACAAAACAAGGCTGTGAGGGATAGACTCACCTGCTTTACAATGGCACATGCTTTCAGAACCATTTTCTGGATTTTTTTTTTTTTTGCAGCAACAACAAGTAAAGATGTACAACCATCGATCTTGTGATTTTGAGAAAGTGTATACTCACCGCATTAGATGACCAACACAGCACAAGCTGTAATGTCAGATTTGTGATCAACTGACTATTTCAAATCGAGTCTTTTAAAGGAGGTCATTTAAATGATTTGTGAGCAATTGCGATTTGAATCGGACTCATTCAGTCAGTGAATCATTCAACAGTCGCCCTCACTGAAAAATTAAGGCTTTATGGGGGATATGATTTCAAATTAACTTATATAGTTAAATTCAATCAGAAACTAAAATTAACACTTAAAATAAAAAATCTTTTTAAATAAAAATTGCTAAAACATACACAAACATTTTCATAAGAAATAATAATTTTTCTTTATACAAATAGACTATTATTTTCAAAAATATTAGTGGTTTAGTATAATGCTGTCTAGTTTTAAAGTTAAAATTGACATTTGTCTCTCTTCAATTTTTTTTTCCTGGAGCCCTGACTATCCAGTTTTCATTCTCACATTTCAGCTACAGAGTGCTTGTTGCATTAGCATGCCCTGTTTTGGCAAGGGATCCCACGCCATCTGCGTTCTGTCGTTCCGCCACTTAAATGAAAGTCTGGATCATTGTTGCGGTAGACAAAACATTTACTCGAGGTCTTCAGGAACAGAGCCAGAACACTTAGAAGGATAACTGTTTGAGATTAATATGATCCAAGTTGTTGTCTCATGGTCACTCCCATAATGTAAGAGAGACTCTTAACCTCACAATCTCTTACTCAACCCTCTTAACATCTAAAAGACAAACACAACTAATTTTAGGAAATGTGCCAAACACAGCCCTTAATTGCCAGCCACTCCCTTTGACCGTTCTCGTTTATGCGTGTCATCTCAGTGTGCGGCCACTGTAAGGCAGACGCTCATAAATGGGAGCTTGACCCCAGAGTTCAGTCATTCACAGCTCATGTCCTTTTTCCACACCGTTTTTATCTTCCGCTAAGATAAAACTTGGCTTGCAGCTAATATTCTTGAAATAAACCCTTCAACCTTATTTTTACTCCGGTCGTTTATATTTGAGAGTCAAGTGAGCTTGTGGCTGAGGCCTAATGTGGGTCTGTGTTCTGCATTAAAGGGATATTATGGGTTTATTACATATTAAGCCTAATTAATAACATTTGTGGAATATTGTTGATTTAAATGATTAAAAAAGTAATGGGGAAAACGAAAAAGTTGAGATACTTTGTGGAAGTAAAGGGGGCCAGTTTTTGGAGCATTTAAAAATAGAATGTGAAGCTTATAATTAATTCATGAATTCTTTGGAGGTGGATGTTACGATGTGGCACTTACAGTGGAAGTGAATGGGACCAGTTTTGGGAGCATTTCAAATAGGCATTGGTAGTTTATAATTACATACATTTACATTTTTATGTTCTTTGAGCTCTTAATCTGTTTAAATCTCTTGCCAATTTAGCTGTTGCCTAATCATGGCACATTTGGACTTGACATTTTTTTTTTTTTTAATTTTAACTATAAAATGGCATAAATGCTACAGTAAAAACTTGTTAATTGGATGACTATAAACAATCAAAAGCTGCAATCCAGCATTGCATATCACATCAACCACAACTCCTTCACAAACAGCAGTTATGGTTGTTGATCAGCATCACATTGCTAAAACTGCCCAGAACTGCCCTGCTCTTTCTTTCAGAACATGCAACACAACTCTTTGTTCAGGCTCTTGTTCTGTACAGGCTGGACTATTGTAATGCTCTCTTGGCAGGTCTTCCAGCCTGTTCTGTCAAACCTTTGCAATTAATTCACAACGCGACAGCAAGATAAATGAATGAAGCAAAGACAATGCACATCACAGCTCTTTTTATTAACTTGGAATAGCTACCAATAGCTGCTCGCATTCATGTTTGCCTACAAAACCACCACTTGCTCTGCATCCCTTTATCTAAACTCATTACTTTCACAGACCTGGTGGAATGACCTGCCCACTTCAGTCCAAGCAACGGAGTATTAGCCATCTTCAAGATTTGCCTAAAAACTGTTATGTTTCTGTTCTTTAAAGAAGAACTGTCCCCTTTTACTTTACATGACTTTTTACTGACTTGCACTGTTTATATATTAAGAGCATCTGCTAAATGTACATTTATAGCAAAATACTGTTAAATTTAACTTTTAGGAAATAGAAAAGAACAAAACATCTTACAATCTACAGTGGAAAAACTATAAATGTACATTATATATATAAATTACAAATTTAAACTTAATTTACAAGTTGTTCTGTGAATATGTTAATTTGGTATCCACTGCTATATATTTATATATATATATATATATACACACAGTGGACTGTACTCCTGAAACGATATTTTAATGTTTATAGTTTAACCCCTTCACTTCCAATATAAGGCACTTTAACCCAGAATTTTGCTATTTTAAAGAAAATTAAACCTATAAATGTAAATGCATTTTTATTCTAACAAACAGAATATCCCACAAATTCTATCAGATTTTATTTAGGCCAAACCTGGAATATTCTTTTAACAAGTAGATAATCCAAATGGGCCAAACAAGCCCTGCTGTGAGAACGGAGGAAACCAATAAGTTAATTAATTATTACATTAACAGCCCCTTCTCCCAGGTGATCAGTCAGCGCCGCGGTGCTCCCATCTCACCATTCCGGCCGCTATCTCATCCAAACACCTGCAGTTCTCACTTCCTCTCCTCCATCCCTCCTCTCCGGGCCCTTTGGGCTTCTCCTCTCTGCCCAGATGGAGCGAGACCCGAGTGTCACATCAATCCGAGCGTACTGTTTATATTTATGTACGAAAGAGAGAGGGGAGAAACCATGGCACTGTGGGGTTTATTGACTAAGCATTAAGTGGGCATTATCAGACGATAGGGATGTTATTTATGAGGCAGAGGGAGAGACACTGTGGCTGAGTTATGTGAGAACCAGCCTGAGGATGAAAGCTGCTCACACAGAGAGAGCTGATAGCAGGCTGCCTCTGTCCCCTTGCCTTGGCGCATGAAACAGGGTGTGACGTACCCAGCTGAAAAGAGCTGCAAATTTATGGTCGGACGGTCCGTGCCAGCCTATAGGTCAGCCATGGCCTGTTTATCTGGGTCTCCCTGTCGTCGTTACGGTCAGGGATCAATGGCGCTATGCAGAACAGATGCAAAAGTTCAATAACAAATATGACACTTTGTGCTAGAAGAATGCAGATGTGCGTATAATGCAGGACCTGTGGGAAGGCGAATTGACATGTGGTTGTGATTTATCTGTGTACGTTCATGTTTTAAATATTACTTGCTAATATTTTGGAAAGGTGGGATAAAAGGGGTCAGAGACCTAGCCGTTTTTTTTTTTTTTTTTATACCTGTGTGGATGGAAAAGCATTATTTATTTACTTTATGTTTTCCTTCAGTTAATTTACTCTCATCGCCATTGCTCATTAATAATAAGGGCTGTGGATCAATGTGAAATATGAGCTGTAAACTCCAATGCCAGCTCTGGAGAAGTCAAAATTGACCCCATTTACTTTCTTCATACAGGTTCCTGGGGTTGTTGAGCTTGATTATGAAGTGCATGTTATTCCAAAATAACTTATAATAAGTGCTACACAGCAGAAATATAAGTTAAAACGTGACAAGCATGATATTCCTTTAAAATAATGTTTAATGAATGTTATTGTTATTAAGAATATTAGGATTTATGCTATTCTAACTTCAATTTCTAGTTAAATTGAACTTTTTTTTGACGGGAGAATTCAAAACTGACCCTCTTTACTTTCTTTCTACACGTTCCTGGTGTTATTGAGCTTGATAGTGCATGTTATTCCAAAATAACTTATTTCATCATTTCATGGTCGTGAATTGTTGCTTGTCCTGTTGAGCTCCAAAATATGTCACATTAAGGAAATAAAGTGTGAGTTATGAACACTGAAACTGAGTTATAAAAACATCTCTTGTTGATTTTATGGCAAAGTAGTAGTGATGTGATAATCTTTTGACTGAACATATGCACCGTGATGTAAGTCATTCAGCAGCCGGAATTGTCTAGAATCATTATTTGTGCAAAATTTGCATTGTTTATTAAGCGCAACATCACAAAATTGAAAGGCATGGTTAAACCCAAAAATGAAAATTGTCATCATTTACTCCCCCTAATATTGTTTCAGACGTCCTTCTGTAGAAGAGAAAAGAGGATATTTTAAAGCATGTTGGTTACCAGTTTAGGTTCCCATCGACTTCTACACTTTTGTTTCCACTGCTTTGTTCCACTGGACGGAAAAACTGTAGCTGTTTTCCAACGTTCTTCAGAATACACTTTTTCATGCATGCCAGTATGGAACTGAAGGAATTTAGTTACCAACATTCTTCAAAATATCTTCTTTTATGTTCTGCGGAAGAAAACAATGCATACAGGTTTGGAACAATATTAAAATGATTTAATAACTGGATTTTCATTTTTGGGTGGAATATTATTTTAAAATGTTGTGCACGGTCAAAAGAATTAAGTACTTTGAAAATACATTTATTTAATAATACATTCAGTTACTATTTGAGATAAAACCTAAAGGTATTTTGTTAGAAAATCTCACAATTTATAAGAGTACGCTACTTGATTGATTAATAATGACCCACACACACACACATTCATAAATGGTCATTATATATATATCGCATCCAAAAGTTTTTGTTACACAATAGGCCTATATGTGGGTGTACTGTGTATTATTATGTATGTATGCATGTATATATGTATATACACACGCATGTATCTATTAAAAAAAATGTTATATTTGTATATTAAATATATTAATATATTTTATAATATATTTTATAATAATAAGTTATTCTGTAAATTATATAAATATAAATGTATACATTTAATTACATAAAAATATTTTCTAAATATATACTGTGTGTGTATTTATATATATATATATTATGTAACACAAACTTTTTGAAAATTATATGACATCACTTTTATATATATATATACATATATATACACACACACACAAACATACATACATACATACTTAACAGCTTATTTAGTTACTATTTAAGGTATAATAAATAGGTGTTTTGTTGTACATGAATATTATAAACTGCAACAGCTAAAGTAAGACATTATTGACTGCTATCAATAATAATAATAATATTGATGGTAATGCTATGGTGTCATTGGGAAGGGGCACTTGAGCATAAATGATGGCTGTGGGGGTTCCTGGAGCAAAAATACATTTGGGAAATACTTGAACTCAATATTCCCAACTCTGACTCTCAAATCAGCCCGTCCTGATTCCTGTTTAACACTGTCACTGAGAATACGGACATTCTTTGAAGCTCTTTGGAGACCATCATTTGATTCATGTGTGACCAAATGCAAGTAATGTTTATAACTGCGTAACAGTTTAAGTGCTTTCCCCTGAAATATGGGTTGGTTTTAAGACATATGGACAGAAATTAGAGGAAGGAGTGTTTCATTCACCAACGTCTGAGTTTATTTCGAATTACTTATTACAATCACAGCTGTTGATTCCCAAATTTTATTGCAGATTTACACGTCTCGTGTTTACCTCTCAGTGGCCAGAGTGCCACATAAAAATGAGGAATTATCAAATGCACTTTCAAAAATAAAACAAAATTCCTTTCTGCCTGAAACGGGGGGAAAAAAATCACATGGGTCAGCCGAGCCTTTTAAGGATGGTGCTAAATCTGACATCACGTACGATCGCGCACCTTTCTCGCTTCTTCACCCTCTATAAAACCCCAACATGCACCAACGCTCACACTTCACCTACCTAAAGCCATCTTTCTCTCTGGTAAACCAGGTCAACAAACAAAAAGCAATTATGTTAGGCAGCTGCCGCCTGGGAGTGGGTAATTACAGTGCAGTGTGGACAGCTTCATTCTAAACAGGTACTAAAAGCATCATTAATCATTTCCATCATGATGCTTCAGTCCGTTAACAATCACGTGACGTGCCGCCGAGGGCCCGCCAGGGATGGAGGCAGGCTGCTGTGGGAGACGCCGACGTGCGATTGGCTGACGGCAGAAGTCCTTGCGGAGGTCAGCCAGTCAGCAGGCCTGACCCGCCAATGACCTTGTATCACTTGACCTTTGAAGGGCTCGGGATCACGCCTTGATATCGGCTGGGTAGCACGCGAGGCAGAGGGAGGGAAAGATAAATGGTGCGGTGGAGGAGAGGAATGGTGGAGGGATGGATGAATAGGAGAGGGGGGGAAGATGGAAGACGGTTAAGATGAAAAATAAAACAGCGGGTTGATTGAGCACCAGGGTTTTTCCCCTATGCACCGACTGACCAATAGAAATGCACGGCATTATTATGCAGCACAGATGCATTTTTAGGTCACCAAACCTGTATTGTTGTTTGATAGCCGCATGGAAAAGCATTGCCGAATTGATTATCGTTATGCAATTGTTCAAATAATTAACCCAAATTGATGATTTTCAGGTGTGTCGCTTGGATAATGCTGTCTGTCGTGAGGTTGTGCACCCATTCGACATGGATTGCAAGATTGAGCACTGTGTCTTATCTGGGAGATAGACAGAAAGACAGCGTCCTCTCGTCTCCCCCTCCACCTCCTCGCTCTCCTCCTTGTGTGTCTATGAGGCTATCACTATGGCAACCTCACCGAAGGCAGAAGGGAAGTGTGTGTGTGTGTGTTTGGGGGGTTGGCATAGTTCAGACAAATAAGCATCGGAAGGCTCATTTATTCATTTTTGGTTAGCCGAAAATGCGAACATGAAAGGTCAAATATGCTTGCGTTTGCATATTTGTTTTGCACTTTTGTTTATAGCACACATTCAATACGGAAGGTATGAAAGATAAGGTTTGTTTTTGTGAGTGATGCAACGCAACCCAACATATGGCATTGAAATTGCGCCTTGTATCTGTTAAGAAAAAGCCTTGAGATATTGCTATTAATTTTTTCTGCATTGCTCTTTGTTTTATGAGGAATATGCCACTTGCTTTTGTGCAATAAACGTAGGGTTTTTTCCCTTTATGTTTTTTTTTTGTACCACCCAAGAAGCTAAATATCAGCATCAGCAAAATATACTTGCGTTCAGGTCCCTGTAGTGCTCGTCTGCAACTTTTCAAAGGGCAATCCAAACCTTGAGAGTCCGCAGCGGTACACCATAGAGGTCAACACTTGTTTCCCAGAATCCACTGATAAAGGCCTCCTTTTTATATATATATATATATGTCAGCTCATAGATGCAAATGAATTGCACTGTCACAATTATCTAAGCTTTAAAAAATAAAGGATCCAAGAAAGGATTTTCAGGAAGATTTTTTTTATTCCCCAGTTAACCGTTTAGTGAACATTTCTTAAGAGAACCATGGAATAAATGTAAATATTATAAAACAATCTTTTGTCCATTGATGTTTACAGCTCTTCATGGAACCAGCAATGCCAGTAAAGAACCTTTACTTTCTTAAGAATGTAGAACCACCATTTCGGTTCCCAAAAAGGACCTTTAAGTTTTTAATAACATAAAGAACCTTTTTTCCACTAAAAGAACATTTTGTTCATTGGAATGGTTCCATTTGTTAATAATCAACCTTTAATTTCAAGAGAACCACCATTTTGGTTCCCCAAAGAACATTTTAGTGAACACTTTTACCATTTTTCACTAGACCCTTTTTCTTTTCACATGTTCTTCATGGAACAATCAACGTCAATGAGTGTAGAACCACATTTCGGAACCTTTCAGAAAACAATTTGTAAATGAACCATTTATTCTTTTGTGTGAAAAACATTTGAAAAATCTAAAGAACCTTTTGTCCGTTGGAAGGTTCCATGGATGTTCTTCATGGAACCATCAATGCCATCAAAGAACCTTTATTTTGAAGTCTGTATTACATCAGTTTGATTACAAAAAGCCCTGAACGTAACCTTGACACAGTTTCACCTCGATAAGTGTCGCCTGTTCTCTGCCTCATTCGGATTCCTAGACCCTGGGCTTCACGTTCCCCCTCCCCCTTCTCCGAGAGCGCAATTTCTTAGCCAGCTAGAAGTGCTGAGTGCTGCTGTTTGCTTTGTACACAGAAATTCGCTGAGGCTGTAAGCTGTCCCCAAACATCTGTTCTCAGGAGTCGTAAATGGTAGGAGAAACGAGGGCTAGAAAATGGTCTGCGTGCACACGCCCCATGCGTTTTATATATATATATATGCAAGGTGCCTTAAGACTTTCCCCTCCTTTATGTGTGCCGTTGACAAGCAAACAAATGAGTATCAGTTCTTTATTTTACTGGTTGCAGTGCAAAGGAAACTGATACAATGTCTGTCTGTAATGGAGACTGTGTGTGGGATGTGAAAAGGTGTTGGAAGCTCTCTGTCTCCTTTTGTTAGTGTACAATGGTAACCAGCCATTTTAAGGACCACCCATCAGAAGCAGCCACATAAGTGAGACATGCAGTGGCCTTCTAAAAGGAGAGCATGAAGACAACTATATTTTAAAATAGCCAGTTGGTCATATTCTGTCTCTAAACATGTTTGGAGAATTTCAGATTTGTAAATATTTTGTCATGAATGTAAATTCAACAAATTTTTTCCCCTCTGCAAGCATTCAGATAATTTAGCATTCAATTTTAAAGGCTGTGAAAACTGAAGTTTTTTGTGTGTGTAGTATGCAGGCAAATATAAATATATAATAATATATATATATATAAAAAAAAAAAAAAAAAAAAAATATATATATATATATATATATATACATAAATAAATATATATTATATATATAAGCACACATTTTGTATATTGTTATTTTATAGAATATGCTCATGTAGATTAAATCTGTGTTAACTAAGAGGAGGAAACTTGTGTTGTTCATTTTGCAAGTCTTAGCATACTATATATAACATTGTTTTATGGTATAGGAATATTTGAACAATACTTGCGGTAAACACTTTTGCATGAACTTGATGTCAGTGTCAGGAACCTACAAATAAACAAAAACAAACAAAATACAACTAAAATAGTATATGTATATTTGATTATAAATATATCTTGTATATTTTAATCATATATAAATAATGAATTTATATATATATATATATATATATATATATAGTTAAATTATTATTTATGCTTAATTTTGTATTGTATTACAATCAGCAATTAATGTAAAATCAAAATAATGTTTATATTTTGTAAAACCCACAAAAGAAATAAGTAATAATAATGTTATCATTAAATATAAATTTTAAAAACATTATATTGTTTATATTGTTGTTTTCTTAATTGTATTTATTGTTTATTAGCCGCTTTAAACTTAATAAATAAAATAAAATAGTAATTATTTATTGATTCACTTATCAATTGATTAAAACATTTAATTAAGGCAAAATAAATTAAGAAAACAAAAATATTTGTTTTTCTTTTGTGTGGTTGACACTTGTAGCACAATATAACATATCCTCTGAATTTGCATCTAGTCACCGTAACTCACTCAGATAATGCAGAAAATAATATATGGCTTTGGTCATCGTTCTAAGAGCATCGCTTTAAGCGAAGTAATATCGTTTCTTCTCAATTACTGAGTTAAATGCAACAGTGCAGTGAGGATTATATTTGATCTTATCGCGTTATCAATTTCTGCACCCACATGCCATCACGTGGGCATTAAGCTCCTGCGTGCCGATGTAACTGAGCTAAAATGCACGTCGGGTTGTGTAGGTGAAATCTAATGAGCTATACTAGAAGAAAACTTCCTTCCTGAACGCTGTAAATTTTCACGCGTCAAACGTTTCGAGGAGAAATGCACAGTATCGTAAACAAGCCTATTCTCTTGCCTAAACCTGAGAACATCAATTCCGCATTCACGCTTAAAAGCGCATAAAAAGAATAACCTTATATCTATAATACAATTTAAGAAATGAAACAAAAAGTGCTTTCTTCTGGCAATGAAACGATGATCATCAAAGCGTCTTTGTTTTAATCCCAGCTTTTACTCAAAAAACTTTAGCTGAAGAGATTATGCAGCACATAATATAAGAAACGATTTATTATTAGTAGTAGGTCTAATAATAAGATTACTAATGCTACTGGTTCATGGTTTTACTTTACTAAATGCATGTATTAAATGCATCTTTACAAAGTAGTTTGCACAGCTTTAATTAGAAACCTACACTGTAACATGAGATTTAAAAATGTAAAAAATTGAAAGAAGTGTGAGGACACCGCAAGGGCAACACAAATTAATAATGCAGCCTTTTCTCTGTGAGCCACTGACCGGGTCACTGCTGTCTCGAGGCAAAACAGAGGTCAAGAGGTGAAAGGTGAACTCTGGAGTAACTGCATATATTAGCAGGCCCAGGCATGCGAGTCGTGCTTCGTGCATATTGCAAATATGGCGAGATGATATGTTTTTAGTAGGCCTGAGTCACAGAAATACCCCCAAAAATATTTCAAACAAGCCCTCTCGGGGAACGTTTATTTCAATTAATTTTATTCGCCTTTATATTGTTTGTTTGATTAACATCCTGGTTTTAAGGCTGCTGGAACATTTTAAGGACATTTAATATATTTTAACAAGACTAATATTCACGGTTCAGATCATTTAGTGCTTGTGTTCGAGCTAGTTTTGATAGAAGGGGGTAAGATAGCAAAAACCCTTCAAATTAAAATGTAATGCAGAACTTAAAATTGAATTTTAGTGCAGATAAAAGAGGTATATCATTTAAGGAATAGTATTGTTGTTTTGTAAATTAATATTGTAAAGAACATTTTGATATTTTACTGTGCATCATATTCATAATGAAAACAATAAATAGATGAAATGAAAAAGATGGCTTTCATTCAAATGCTGTAATTATTCAACCCATCAAGGCAAATCAATTAAAAGTCAATTAACTTAAATCCACATCACATTGATAAATCGATCGTTTAGAAATGTCAATAATCCCCTCTCTCGTTTCAGATAATTCCAGCAATTATTTCTGTCCATGTCCATCGAATATCACGGGGACAAAGAAAGGAGATTTGGGATTATGCAGGGCAAATATCTCCATATGCATCTCCAAAAGCATTTTAGAGTTAAATTATTTTGATAAAGTATACCGTCTGAATAAAATACACCCCGAATCTATATGCAATCAAAACGTAAACGCGTATACGCCAAAAATCATCACAAAAAGCCTCACTTCATTCCTCCCCCGTTTTTCTGGCTCTCAATGCACTGCTTTGATGCTATCAAAATGAGGAGTTGGTATCAGAAGGTTCAACCCGTGGCACTCGATTTAACCTCTTCCAGCAATAAATTGGTGAAAATACACGGCTAAGTGGAGGCACTTTGTACGTTGACAGCTTTTCGCCATTATTTAGAAAGACGAGTATCACCGATCATCGTGCGGCGCTCTTTATTTGCAGATAAAAGCACGAGCAGCATGAATATGACAGACACAGTATGTCTGCGAAACAGCAGCAAACCTGTTGAGTGTTTCTAAATGTGTGCAGCTTGACGTCTTAATATTAGATCTGCGTTTTAGGTTTTTAACAAACTCAATCTGTTCGCGCGTGCATGTTATAAGAATGTTTTAGTCCACGCATATAATAAATGGTATGCTAATGTAATAAAAATACTCTTGTTTAGATATCCAGTTCGCTCCTTATAAAATCTATAATAAAGGCATTATTATTATAGATATGCTGGACGAATACAACCAATTCAAACAATTTTGTTTAAAGCCAGGGAATAATAGTCAGATGTTATTGTTATTATTGTTATTTCTTTATTAATAAGCGATAATTGGGCATTTTCTGTGTGTCATACATTAAACATAGTGTATGCTGTATATTTTAGCAAAATATTCTATATATTTATACCTTTGATGTACGGCATAAAATATAAGGAGTTTAGAAAAAATGTGTAGAAAATAAAATACTATCCCTTTGCATTACCCCCTCTTCTTTGTTTAAAACATTTGTGGCATTTTTATTCCTTGTCTTGGCATTTGGTTTTGTTTTTTTTACCTGGTAAATTTTTGACCCTGATGAGATTTATTAATATTAACTTTATATTTCTATTAATATTAGTAATTTTCTTATCTTTAATTACAGAAGCAGATTCGGAATGTAAGAAACCTATAGCATATAAACAATTGTAACATTTTAAAGTAAGAAATACTTCTAAAGTGCATTTTAACTCGATCAAGATTTCTCCGCTTGCTTCAACAGGTGAGTAAACTCAATATTTCACCATAGCGAGTTACTGCTTTATTTTCTTAAACAGTTGGGTCGACAAATAAATATTTATGTTTGGTGACATACTTCGTTTTGGGTGTGTAAATATTTTGTAATCGTTCGCTCTGTTGATATAAAGCATTCGCATGAGATTTTAGTGTAGCGTATGGCAACCGTCCCACAATCTTACCCAACCAGAAATGATCTTTTGTCAGGAGATGAACAAGTGTCAGTTTTTTTCGAGTCCTCATCAAACCCAGAAATCAGCATTAGTCCTGGAAATAGGCCTTCCCGCAGCATTTTCTTCTGTTTCATGCGTCTGTTCTGAAACCAGATCTTCACTTGTGTTTCGCTCAGCTGGAGACTGTTTGCGATCTCTGTCCGTCTGGCGCGAGTCAGATATTTGTTGAAATGAAACTCCTTTTCCAGTTCTGTGAGTTGTTTGGTTGTAAAATTTGTTCGTGTTGCTCCACTCGAGGGGTCCTCCTCAGGATCTTGTCCGTGCTTCGTCTTCAGTTCGGGGTCCAGATATATCTTAGCTGTGAATCAATGCAATAAATATTAATAAAACATAAGCGTTATATTTTTAACAAGCGAACGTATAAAGATGCACTGTAAAATGCAGTGTTTGACATCTTTGCATGCTACTGTACATTTGAAACTTAACAAAACAATTATAATATTAGAATTAATTTTATTTAATAAACAATAATAAATAATAATCAAATATCATGTTAGATCGAATTGTTGAAAACACGTTTACTTATAACATATTCAATTACACAATTATGCATTTAATATATTATTGGCATTTATTAATGATGTTTTTTATTTATAAGCCGCGCAATTGGAAGCCAAATCATCTACTGTTGTGAACAAAACGGAATGTTAATGTAAAATTAGTTTAGGCTATAAATGATGTAAGGTAAAACAAAATACTATTAAAATCATATTTTCCCCTACTGTATTAAAATAGTTTAATATTAAATAATTATGTTATAAAACCTAAGGCAAGGAAAGTTTATGTAGCACATTTACACACAATGGTCAAAGTGCGTTACATAAAAGGAAATAAAATAATTAATAAATAATCACATCAATAAAATAAGGAATTTAAAATTGATTTTTAAATGGATTTTAAATGAAAATGACACAGTTACAAATAGAAAATGATTATGCATAAAATACAATGCAGTAAGATATGATCTATCCTCATGTATGAACACTAAATATGCCTTTAGGTTAAGTTTACGATAATTGTACTGTTGTTTTTGTTTTTGTTTGTATTTTTAAAATAAAGTAAAATCAATTTTTAATCACATTTTTGTTTTTATTAGGAGAATTTTAATTTGCTGTGTTTCTGGGAAGGTCACTCATTCTGCTAAATATTCCTTTTATAATAGTGAATGACTAAGGTGCCTCTCTGTATGAGCAAAAAAGAGGACTGTCTGTCTGTTTGCCCCTCACAGATGACTGCAGGACAGGGGCCAGACGTACTGTCCATCGCGGCATGCCATAAAAATCAGCCAAAGGTGCTGCTTTGCAGTTTGGTGCTACATGACTACTTTGCCCAACCTAGTATGCCCTGCAAATTAATTGAAAACCAAGTGCATCCAAATCTGCCTATCTTTGTTCATTTAGAATAGCATTAAATCTGCAGTTTAACCGAGCCAGTCGACTAACAGCTGTTTTAATGGAAATCAAGCTCATGTTTTGTTGTTTGCTTGTGGTGTTTGCTTTTGGAAGCACACAGGAAGTTGCACATTCCTTTAAGGCACACACACAGGGGTCAGGCGGGAAAATCCCCTGGAGTGATAGAGACGCATTGAGCCCTCACATACTCCTACAGTTGCAAGTGTCTCTCTAACCTCTGTGCCATCTGCACACCATGTGTATGAGTGTGTCTGTAGTCATGTCACTGGAGTCAAGGACCTAGTTTGAACAGACGGAGGACATACAAAGACAAATAACTGCACAATGTTTTGATTGCAATAACAAGAAAACCCCTCATATCTGTCTCAAAATTGTACTTTTGTTATTGCAACTAAAACATTGCGCATTTATTTGCATTTTGGGGGGTGTTTTTTTTCCACGGAGTCAATTAAAAAGCTCTCCAATAGCCTGAATAAACGCGTCACTAATAGCGAGCCCCTCAGCCTTTCTCTTCAGGCTCAGAGCACAAACAGTTGATTATATAGTTGATTTCGAGAGCGATCTTTATCTCGCCGTGCAAATGAAAGTAAACAGAGAGATGAAAAAAGCAATTGTAAGGTCACCGCTAATATTCACAAGGGACGTTCTAACAATCAGTGCATTCACTGACAAATATGAAGTAATTAAGCAATTTCCTTAGGAAATAAAAAAGTATGCATGAAAACACTGATGAATGAGTTACTGGATAATAGAATTGGCAGTCGCCAGAAGGCATAAAGGAATCAAACGAAACATTTGAGGAATGACTTGCAAACTTGGAAATGGCCAGCCAGCCAGAGGGATGACGTGGCCCACTAAGCCTAAAAGAGAGCAGGGGAATGGGGGGTGGGGGATCGATACAGATTGCCTCGGTCATCTGGGCATCCAGCCCACAGTAATTCAGGTGCTGTCACGGTATAATTGAAGAATGATGCACAGGGACTATGTGCACTGTACTGGGGGATCCAGTCAGACACTCTGTATAAGCTTTTATTCATGTTGAGTATAGGAAACATTTTGATGTTGCCCAGTAAGAACAATAACCCTCACAATGCGTGGAATCTCTCACTTAAAGGGATAGTTCACCTAAAAATGAAAACACTGCCATCATTTACTCTCCCAAACTCTACGACTTTCTTCTGTGGAACAATGGTGAAAAATGGCTTAATGAGTTCCAGTAATAATTAAAGCCACACAGGTATACAGATAACCTAAATGTCATTATTGGGTGAACTTCCACTTTAATAGAGTGTTCCCATTTTTTTTTCTTTTTTGCATTACGTCATAATGAACTTAAGTGACAGAGCAGACAATAAACATTCACCCTACCATTTAACATTTGACTTTGGCTGCTGTGTTGATGTGAGTATTATCTTAAGCACTTGTTGACAGACCTCTCATATATCATCATACAACGCTTTCTCCATAAGCCTTGCGATAAATCCAAAGACGTTAACCACAGAGGGAAGGTCACAACTTCTAAAGATACTCCCTCTTTAAAGGGAAAGTTCATCTAGAAATGAAATCGTCATATACTCTCTCTCTAAAGTCTTTCCAAACTGTACGCATACAAATAAAAGTCAATGGAAGTTGCTTGGACCCCAGCTTTCTTCCAGATATGTATTGTACCCGATGACAAGCAATGCCTCTTTTTTTGTGTCTCTAGGTGAATGTGGGTGGACAGGCAGTAGAAAAACAAACAGCAGAAGCTCCAGTGCAGTAAACAAATGGTAAACTCTTGGCCTTGCCACCATTCAAACATTTGGGATTTGATATAACATCCTCTCCATCCTATTTCCTGACCACAGCTGCTGTTCGTACGCTGGGCGATATAGCCCGAAATGACCTTTTGGCTGACATATTTGCCTGTGAGTTATTTTAGATCATCAGTGTGGCCTGGCCAGACATTCTTCTCCTTGACAGTCTGGAAACCATATGAATGCTATATTACTGATTCGTAGGAAATGACAAATCAAACAGGGCTCTTCTTGGTTTTACCATCAACCTATTACATATATTGTGATTTATTGAGGTGGACGGGCGATTCACAATTTAACGCACAGCTCTTACAACAAACATGAAATACTTTGACATAATACAGGTCAAATGTCATTGAGCGTGACATTTTATGAGCACATGTCAAGTAACTCACATTTGAACTGCATTAAACGCAGACCTATCCGATCATTACTCCGGTTAAGGATTACGCTGAGATTCTGACAGACATTTTCCGACATTCAATATAGAAAATTAATTGCAGCATATAAACATTGGGCTCTATTAAGATTTAGGGCTCTGTCCAGGAAAAGTGCTCCTCTGAAGTTTATTTGGCTCTGAATGGAGAGCTAGGGGGTGCTGGACTCCTTTAAATATGGCCTGGGCTGCTTCTTGTCAATGAGAGGATTTTTAAGGGGATGAACATTCAGAATAGAATGGAATGTGCTATTTATAAAAACGGAGAATATTGCCTGGCATGTTGTTGCTGACCCATTTAAGCACCAGAGCAGATCTTATATATTACACTCTGCTTAAATTTTTAAAGGTTTTCAGCAGGCAGGCAGGCTGATTTGTGAAGCTCCCTGGCCCTGACACGTGCCACATCTGCACAGGATGGAATCGCTTTCGTAATCTGCTTAAAGCTTTTGCTACTTTTGTGAAGCATGCATGCATTATATTATATTATATATATATATATTATATATGAATTCTTTTTGGATATTGCATTTAATTTTTCATGCACATTAAAGTTTTCAGGTTAGAAAGGTTGCTAAACCTTAAACCTAACTGTTTTTCAAAACCTGTTAATATGGGTAAATTTAAAGTAAAACATTATTTGCCGGATATGAGTCAGATAATGCATAACACTTAAAATATAAATTAATTATGTTTCATGGTATTTGTTGGTACATTTAAACAAATGGCCTTCACAAGTACAGTCAAACTTGAACACACACACACATAGCTCCACCTACAAGGATTCATTTCTACTTGCTGAGAAGTTCTTGTACCTATACACTTTTAGTCTGAGAAAATGTTAAAAACGAGTTTGTTATAAAACACAATTAGCATATTAATATATTTTATTTAAAATCAAGCCACTAGGGGTTTTAAAGTTTAGGAGGCAGAGATTTTAGGTAAAGTACACTCGGTCAATGCATTACTTAGCTGTACGCTTGCGCCGCGTAAAAGTTCCTCAAACTAGAAAACTGGTCAACTTACCTGTACGGGACTGATTTCTCCTCACTCTCATCCAATCGAATGTCTTTCCGCTTTGCAGTGTCTCGTTAAACGTGTTTAGAGCCTCGTGTCTGGTATCAGTGTCCTCAACTGCAGGGTGAAGCACTGGGCCGTCGCATGTGCGCGCATCGAGGTGTGTGTTGTTGACAGGGCCGAGTTCACAGTGCGCGCCGGAGAAAGTTCTTAAAGTGTCTGAGGAGGGCGAGAAGCCCGTTCTGGAGAGACCCTGCTCACGACAGCTTTGGAAGGAGGGGACTTGGGGTCGGATGGGGTGCACTGGTCTATAGAAATCTTGATTATGGGGGAAGGGGGGTCTGGTCGAGTTAGCACGGCCAGGGTCCTTACAGGGCTTTGAACACGCGCCTGTGGCCGTGGCACTGAGATTCGTGAAATGATAGCGAAGAAAATCCGCTTCGGTGTTGACATGTCCCTCCTCTCTGCCTGGGAAGTCAGCTGTAGCTCCGTGGTCCTGATGCAGACGCATTACTCCAGTAGCATGATAGCCTTTGATGCATAGTGACGTTGTGTCCCTGAACCCTTGATACGAATTCATGACCGCATCTCACATATTCCAGATTTTCATCCGAGGATGGACGCGACTGAAAATTCATCCACAGACGCCACACATAGCGCGCAAAAGGACAGAGGCACCGATCTAGACAGGGACATGGCTTGTAGAAACATTCGATCGGTGATGGATGGGGATGACGTGCCCTCTAACTCTTGGCCAATAGCCGGACATCTCCCTCATCTGAGTGAGCGTTAATTTACCAAAGCAAGCAAGTTTGAACGACTTATTTGACCTGCTAATAAGGTCTCGTGTAGTGTGTGTGCCCGCGCGTGTGCGGGGAAGGGGGGGTCAACCTCAGTACTTCATTTCATAATGGATACTTTTGAATTGTATTAAAGCGCACTTCATTTTGCTAAGAATTTAGCACAAATGTCAAGGCGTTTGTGACATGTAGATATAAATAAAGGATGCGGGTAATCGTTTCTGTTCTTCATAAAGTGTTATTTTCATTTATTGAACCTATAGGTCATGCGTTGTTTTAATTTTAAGTTTCGATTCAAATTTGGCGGAATATTTCTGCGCGTGTGTTTTCAGAAGGCCCAGTCCATATCTGCGTTTTAAATGAGCACTTACAGAAAATCAATGACGTGTTTAGTCCTTATAGCTGTTTTAGCTTACATCCGAAATGCATGAAGCCTAGGGAATGAGGTTTTAAGCCATTGTCAATAGGCCTAGTTGTTAATAAGAAAGGCATGGATTTTGTGGTTCACGCTTTTTAAATAAAACGTGGCAACTGTCGCTCAAAAAACTTCCCACCTAGCTCTCAGGCCTTTACTCATCTCGGTAAACCACGTTAACACTTGCATTCCTTTCTTGGGCTCTTTTTGATCATCTTCTTTCAGATTGCAAACTCAAACATCTCTCCTCTTCGCAAAAATGAAACTCTTTTTTTTTATTCTAGGCCATAGGGAATCTACCATAACGGCTGAAATGATGTTAAAAGGGAATTATCAAGTCATTGTATGAGATCTGGGTGATTATGTGTGCTCTAAACAGCTGTCGTCGCAGGTCATTCGTCGGTCAAATGATAATTAGCAGCTGCCGCCTCTGCAATAATGAACCGCTTCATACAAAAAAGTATTTCATTTTTTAATTTAAGATTTATTTTTTATTTCTAAACAAATGTCAAGCCAAAGTGACAAGATTATTAAATAATTTAATTCGTTTTAATAGTTGCTTGATAAAATAATTATATTAAATTAAAGGCTTAAGCAAAGTACAAAGACTGTTATTAAGATATGCGCCTATATGAGATAAACTTTATTATAGATATTCCGGCTTTTATACACTGCATAAAAGAAAAATAAAACTTTTTCAATACTCTATTATTATATTAAGATTATCGTAATTTAAAATAAATACATGAAAAAAAAAATTTGACGAGAAGTAACAAAGTTCCCAGCAAGCTTTTCTTGTCGACTTTTTTCTTTCTTTTTTAAATTAAGATTTAAATGTTTGTAACGTCATGAGAAATAATCGAATCGCTCTATTAAACTTGAAGAAGATTAAATAGGCACTATGATGATTAATGCTCATTTATTTAATTTTTCATTTAAATCGTATGGTTGCATCATATAGTAACACATTTTAAGAAATAACTCTTTAAGGTACAGAGTGTGTATTAATCTTAACTGTTTGCATGTCTGAAGTATAGCAAGGATAGTACATTTTTACATTTACATGCACATTCCATAATATTTTACAGATGACATTCCAAAAAGTTTGACCAAAGTCATAGAGCATTAGACAGAGATCACCAGAGATGTGACCTTTAGAGGTTATCAGGAGTACAACACTCTCAAATCTATTTAGCCGTAACAGATGTGGTTCTGAATGTCTCTCCTTCCAGTAGCTCTTATTGGTTCAAAAGATTTCAACATTGGTCAAAGTCATAAAAATACGTCGACATGTACAGAAACAACAGCCTCAGCTATAAGTTAATTTACATTCAATCTTTTGGGAGACAAAATGTGGCTAAAATTGTTAAATCTAGGAACTGGGGTCAATTTGGTGTTGCTAATGCCATATTGAGCTTCAGGATTAAAAATGAGGTGACTATAATCATTTCAGTTGGATTTGGTTTAGTAATGAAAATGAAAATATTAATTAAAGAAAGAAACGAAAATTATATTAGACCTAATAGTTGCAATATTATTTGCATTTAAACTACCAATGCGAATGCATTTGAACTACTGCACAGGACAGAAGGAGAGATTTCTGCTTATATGACCAATAAAGAGTTTTACTAGGGCTCTGCAGTGATTAAAAAACAATCTCAAATAATCAACAAAGTATAACTGTGCACTCGCAACCCCAGAGATCTGGTCCCAGCTGCAAGAATAAATGGAATTCTACGGGCAGCAATGCACTGAATGACGGAGTGCAATATATCCCTTCCCTCTGTACATTTGCATGGTACACTTATCCATCTTCATGTCAGCTGTGGGGTTACCCAGGGTTCACGCGCTAGCTTGTTTCTCTCCTCTCCGCTCAATAAATAAATCTCTGCTGCTCTCTGTTTACGGGCTGAATATAAATTTGTTTGCAGTCGATCGCGGGCCTGTGTGAAGGCATTAGAAATTGTATTTCTGTAATGGGTTTCAGCATGAGGAGGTGGGGATGGGGTTTGGGGGGGTGTGAGGCAGGAGTTGGAGAAGTGTTTGACTGCAGGGTAGGGAAGGGGGAAAAAACAGGTGTGTGTGTGCACTGCTCCACCTCAATAAGATTATACACACTTTTTTATAGTCCGGATAAGATAAATTTGCTCCAGGCTGAATTTACAATGGATTTAAACTGAATTTTAATGTTATTTACTCTCATTTTATTGAGATCAAATATTAAGGGTTTATTCGTTTCTCCTCGTGCCATATGTTTGATTAGTATAAATCGTGAGGGGAAGTGGTGTTCAACATGCCTCCATGTGTTTTCTACAGACGTCTGACCTCAGTTAAAAGGCTTCGGGTAAACAAGTCATCGCAAGCGTCCCCCCTTCAGTTCCAAACAGCTTGTGTCCCATCAGTACGCGTGTTTTGCCAGGAAGGATGACAGGAAAACAGTCTCAGCTTGTGTTCATAATAAGGTGAGGGAACATTCATTTTCCTTATTGACTGGAAAGAGCCCAAATATTAGCAGCTTGCCCACATCTGAGCCGTTTTCAGCCACATCCTGTCATCTACTGTCTATTATAACGTGTGCATGCCTCTCTCCGTGAAGTAATGGCATGCATGTTCACCTCTCCAGCTCTTTATATCTGCAGGGTGATGAAAACACCAGTGCGGTACAGGTTAGGTTTCATTATGATTTGAATGCATCACTCTTCTCGGAGGGGAAGCTCGCTCTGATAAACCGATCTGTCTTTGGCGATCCTCCCACCAAGCTGTGGGATCACGGCCACGATGTGGAGGTCGTATCATTGGCTGATTTTGACCCCTGACCCCTGTGACAGAGCTTTGGAATGATGACTTGCAGCCCTGGTTTAACCCTAGAGGACTGTCGCGCCTAATTATTTCTCATCTTTGAGCCCTGAAAATGCCAGGAGTGAGACGTTGCTGACAGGTGACTGTCACCACTGGCGGTAAGGTCATTGCTGCTAATGCAGAGTGGACCTGTCTCGGATGATTGGTTAAGGGCTGGTAATCTATGCACTTGCATACACCTCTTACTTTATCACTGGGGAAACACATCAGAGAGAAGCAGGAAGAATGAATAGCGGTCTGGCCTAGAAAGCTTTCAGAATTGAATTAAGAATGTATTTTAATTGAGGCAGCCAACAGGGGTTGCAGTTTGAAATTCAACGCAAGGAAGTCAAAGTAAAATTAGCTAAAAATCATGACAAGCAGAAAAACAAAGTTTGTCAGGACAAATCTGATTGATCTTGTTTTAAAAAAGATCACCCAAGCTATCGGTCAGCTGTTAATGTTCTGCTTGAACAGATATGACCACCTTCTTTGGGATTAGGGTTGAATGATTAAAGACATTTTTCCCATTTTTGTTTGGTTTCAAGATATTGAAAAAAATGAATACCTTGAACTTATTACAAGTACCCCACTGTTTTCCTATATTTGCTGCATAAACACCATCAAGCCAATGCCATTTTTGGATTTTCCGATGTTTCTTTGATGCATTGAAACCTACAGATGTCTAAGTTATGATCCTGAGCAAATGATAATCGACTGCCATTGGCTTATCTGCATTCGAGAGGAGGGGCTTACTTATAGGTCAAGTTAAGTTTTTATAGGCCTTACAAATAGATAGCTAGGTAGCAGCAGTCCTTTGCGGCTTACTATTTTTGTAGAAACTTTCAGGATTTTTTAACAGGATGTTTAAAGAACAGCTTTTGTTATTTTTTTATTTATTTATTGCCATAAACTGTCAGTTTTGACCAATTTACTGTTTAAAATAAAAATTCCCAACTTATCCCAAACTTTTAAATGTTAGTCCATAGTATCATGGTTTCCACAAAATGTAAAGCAACACAGCTGTTTTCGACCTTGGTAACGATAATAAATGTTTGTTGAGCAGTAAATCTAAATATTAAAATGATTTGTGAAGGATCATGTGAGACTGAAGACTGTAATGTAGAAGTAAAAATGCAACTTTGCAGCACAGAAATAAATTACATTTAAAAACTGAAAATCAAAAATGAAAATTGTATGGCTGTACAGTAAAATTATGTTTTATTATAATGTTGTTTTTACTGTATTTTTGATCAGATAAATCCATGCCGGAAATGTCTTTTAAATACACTTCTTTAATTCTTTAATTTTTTTTTTTTTACAGACAGATACTATTCATGCTAGCCTAGCTTCCACGGCTATAAAGCTCATAGGAGCTTAGTCTGTCCAAGCTACCTTACTACCCGCCTTCTAGGAAGCGGGCTACAACCAATCAGACCACTAGCTCGTTTCTCATTGGTTCCCACTTTTTTGGTAATCAGAAATGCTCTAAAACGGCATCTTTGCCCGACTAACTTTACTCGTGAAAAGTAGCGTCAAAGGAAGTATGGGCGGGCCCAGGCTATATTCATGCAGCTATAGATCTGTCACCACTGCCTATAGCATGGTATTACCAACCCCAAGATCATGGATTTGATTCCAAAGGAATGCATGAACTGATAAAATGCCATTAAAAACATGAATGCATTGTAAGTCACTTTGGATAATGGCATCTGCCAACTGCAAAAAAAGGTAAAGATAGTTAGACAAAGAGAAAGACTGAGAGGCAGGTACAAAAGGAGTAAGAAAGAGCAATAGAGGAAAAAAGAAGTGAACCCATCAGGGAAGATGAAGCCGTTGATAACATCAACAGAAGTAATTGATTGAGCACATTGCTGACGAGGTGATTGTTTAAACTTGCAGTGGTGCATTTCAGTCAAGCAGCAGCAAGACGACTCCGATAAGAAAGCACACCAAGCATTTTTAGGGAGTTTTTAGACTTGGTCACTTCATGTGTTTTTACTAATAGCTATCTAAACATGGAAACACCAAGTGCCCTCCAAGATGCATTTGAGACCGATGTGAGAGGTGGAGGTGCTTTGAGACGTGTACAAGATGCAGTCAAATGTAGTTGCTTCTGTTTGTTAATTAATCCCAAATTCGGTGTAGGTTCACTCCATACACTCCACACGTGAGTAAGCAATCGTGCATCAAGCACCCGCACCTCTCCAACATCATTTGCCATATGGGACTACGAGACTGTTCTTGCCGCCCACCATTAGCATTACCATTAAAGTCAATTGATATATTTGCCTATATTCACATACAGCGTGATTACATATATCTGTTTTAGGGACATATGTGTGGCATAATGTACTTTTATATTAATGCCTCTAAAGTCTCTATTAAAGTCTCTCTAAGGATGCATTTATATTGATATTAATAAGAAATATTGCTATCTTAAGCAACTGTTTTCTATTTGAATATATTTTCAAATGTAATTTTTTTCCAATGATTGTAAAGTCTTCAGTGTTACACGATCCTTCAGAAATCAGCCTGATATGCTGATTTGTTGGTCAGAAAATATCTTGGATAATGTTAAAATTTGAATAAATGTAAAAATAAACTAAAATTCTGAACAGTAGATTAAATAAAGTAATTAAATATAAATTTCAATCAGTATCATTGTAAGAAACTGAACTCTTTCTTATCTATTATTTCATGTATTTTATGCTGAAGAGGAACTTTAATTACAGGCTTTCAATGAGAGTTTTGGGGTTCTCTAACAAACTGCTTATTTCATCATCTTAAAGTAGACAACGAGGAGCTTTGCCACTTGTAATAAAACTGTTGTTTTTTTGCACAGAAACAGAGTACATAGTGACCAGGTGTGCAGTAATGGGATTCATTGCTGATTCTTACAATCACACAGAGATCCCAGCAGGCATGTGCCGAAACAGCTCTGCCTCGTCTTACCCGTTTACTTCGCTTAGTGTAGTGTATAGCAGTAAGAATATGAATGCTTCCGGTCTTCACTTCCTACTTGAGCCCAGCAGGCAACAGCCCAAACAAGATGACAATAAGCCATCTGTCATACGAGCGTCGACTGCTGCACAGTCTCCAGTGCCTCCGGAGCTCCTTACTGGGGGACATTAGCAGGGTTAAACAGTCGGTAGGAAGGAAAGCTCTTGGAAAGCACAGCCATATGCTTCTTCTGCTCAGCTGCACAGTGAAAGAAAGCTCGCTTGAAATCCGTCTCTGAGAAGATGCTATGCTTTGGGTATCCATTTTCTGGAAATCATCAGGTGATGATTAGGTTGGAAACATGCGATTCGATTAATCCCGAACGTCAGAGCGTATGTTACGGTAATTGTTTTGTAGGAACTCTCATCAAGTCGGTGAGGCTTCTCATCTGCGTGACAGTTATCAGCCTTTTTTCCCTCCATTTAATGTCACCAATCACCTTTAGCTAGAGCGTATTTAAAAAGCCATTGATCTTTATAATGCAGTGCTTTAATATGACAGTAACAGTTGTACGTGATGCAGGAAGTCAAATTGTGGAGATTGATGAGGGCTTGCAGGTGAATTATAATCCATCTACCTGAGTGATGCCTGCGCTGTGTTCCATACCAGCAGGCCGACAAATAAATAAAACCCACAAAGGTGACACTAGGAATTGATACTTAACAATCCCTCTGAGCAACAAGCACTAGGAGCGGCTTTGACTAAGAGGAAAACTCCCCCGGAGAGACAGAGAGCGAGAGAGAAACGGCAAAGCTGGGAAGGTTAATGGAAAAGAATGGACTGGATTTGCCAAAGGTCACACATACGGAGTCAGCACCTTGTTTATGATTAGAAGAGGTCTGAGCACAGCTTGTGTTTGAGCTGCTTAATAAAGCGCTTTAAATGACTATTGATTCATGCTTCGCAAAGAGAACTATGAACCCGCTAGGTGGTGATTACCTGTATAAGCATAAGGTCCGGCGTTTTAATCCTTAATGAGAGGCTGTGCGGTAAAGCATGGTCTCAGAGCTTGATCCTATCCTTTTTTAATTGGTCCGAGGACCTATATTTCATTATAATAAATAATGTTGTATCTTCTAATTTCTAAAATTGTAGGCGGCCATGAGATGTTTGAAGACAAATTGTGAATTTTAATGGCCGGTGGACCATCTCTTATGCAAATTGACTGTAGAATTAATTGATTCGATCCAATTTCCAGATCCTTAACTAGATTGTGGGATTACTAACTAAATCTGGAATGTGATGTATGCGCGGTGTCCTGTGGGCCGTGCGGTGCGGGGCCTTAACTGGCCGCTCCCCCGATTTTTCAAAAATTCCCAAGATGAACTTATTTGGAGCGTAGACCGTAATCTCATTCCCTGCGCTGATTTGGGATGTGAATATGATGAGCGACTGATGGGAGTCTGTTAGTGCACTCGCTCTAGGTTAGTGCTTTGGATCAATGCGTGACCCTATTGGAAGAAAAATGGGGAATTCGGAAGAACTGACCTTTTAAATGAAAAGAAATGGAATGAGAGGCGAATGAAATGAAAGCAATATCCAGTTAGACTGGTGAAACTGCGAGGTGTGTGAGTGTAATTGCTTGATGTTAACAATGCTAATGATGATTTTCTCATGGGGATATTGATGCTGATAGGTCGCTGTGTGGAAAAAGCGTGATTCTGTTCGAGTGTGCATGTGTTTGTGTACTCTTGCATTCATAAACTCACTGTTTTGAAACCCAGATCCACATATTTGGCTGATGAACTGTTAGGCATCGAAACCTGTTTACATTAAATATGTGTTGAGAACTTTTCACATTAATGAAATAAAAGTTGCTGTATGGATAAATGATACTGATGCCATATTGGTTACGGGCCAAAATTTTACACTTATAATGCATGTTATATACTTGTTTTGCGCATTTTTTTTCCACAAAATAGTATATTTTTCCCCAATGTTTATTTACACCTTTGATATTGATCAGCCATTTAACAGGTATTGACCATAGCATCACATTAAATATTAATTGTAATATGTCAGGTAAAACTTTGATATTTTTTCTGTAAGCAGAGAAGGGTGATGTGATCTCAGCTTTATTTTCCTCTCTAAAGGATTTATAGCAATGCATCAGCTATGGATATCTGTCATTGTTAGCCCATATAGATCATGTTGAAGAGGAACTTGAATTATATCAACAACAGCTTTGGATCAATTCAGTCATGTAGTGTGGAGGGTTTGCGCTGTGCACTCTGTGTGGTTTTAAATGCCTAAAAATAGGTCTTTTTATTGTGTGAGTGGCCAGAGCAAGCTCTCTCATCCTCTGTGATCTTTCGCCAGGGGTCGTGTAATGCTCCTTAATGTGCTCGTAAATCATGGCTGGTCAGCCCATGCACACAAGAATGTAAAGAATCCAACGCAGCCTCCATCTATCTCTCGCTCTTCTTCTTTCTTCAAGTCAGTCCAGTAAATCTTTTTCTCCTGAACACCCAAAGAGGAATTTCTCTGCTGCTGATTTTCTGCAAATTAATTACATACCGAGCTCCATGATGGATTTAGGAATGTAGTGGACCTGTTGTGAACTAAAGCTCATACAGTGCTTTGTTTGAATTAGATCTGGATCCTTCTTAGTTCACAGGCTGATTTCCCATAGGGGACTACATCCCACAAGCACTGTCTGTTAAAAAAAGTCGGCCTGATGTTGTTCAGTGGTCAGTCTAATAACAAGTGCTTGAACCTCTCATGCCCCTTTGAACTTCAATTACTGAATTTCCATCTGGTTATAATAATTCAGTCATAATGGGTTAATAATTCACATTAATTCATCTTGTATCCAGGGGGACATGTTTGTATCATTTAGATTGTATGTATTATTCAGATATTGAATAATAGATACATCTGTTTACTTATATGTATGTGTTTTTTGTATTCTGTATTAACATACACAGAAGGGTGCACCTCCAAGAGCATATTAAAAAATACATATATTTTAAATATACATTTATGCATTAAGCAGATACTTATATCCACAGTGGGTCGCAAAAGAGGAACAAAGCAATTTGTCAAAGAGAGAAATAATTTTAAAAAATTATATATATATATATATATATATAATTTTTAAAAATTATTTCTCTCTTTG
>JAUCMT010000054.1:16006399-16046253 GCA_032357475.1 Enteromius thamalakanensis
GTGTTTTTATATATATATATATAATTTTTAAAAATTATTTCTCTCTTTGACAAATTGCTTTGTTCCTATATATATATATATATATAGCTCTACATTCTATACATTATATTAAATCACTATATATATATATATATATATATATACATAGTTATATATTCATCATGTTTTTTAATTATAACTTCCAGTTATTTTGGCCCAGCTGCAGTTGGTTAAAAAATAACACAAAAATTCAGCTAACTAACAAAACCATGATAACATAATACATAATAAAGAACAAAAAAAAAATTATATTTTGCGAAAGAACTGTTCCTGTGTATATACAGTATGCATGTATATATGGCATGTATTTGTAGTTGTTACTGTATGTATTTATATTTTTTATTATTTAAGTACATTTGCAGAGAGCTTTTACATTCATATATGATATACTAAAAAAATGCTTTACAATTGTATCAAGTATATATTTACAAATATTTTTAGGATGTTTTTGTTAGATGCAATACGTTTACTAGACTATTATATAATAATTTACTAAGAGCATTTAAATTGATGTTCTTTGCCTGTTTAGAAGTTTTACATTCAATGCAACTATGCTGGTATGTTAGGTTAGATCCACTTTACAGCAAAACACTCAGCATTCCGTTTAGTTGCACTAAAGGGGCCACCGGGAGGCCAACTCCTACTTTGCATATGGAACACTGCCGCATGGTGATGAATGGTAAGTTCAGCAGTACAGCACAGGCGGTGTTCCATTCTCTCGCGGCCACTCGTATAAAGATATGTTCGCGCACTTATCTGCAAATTACAGTATACGATTATTTATTTAGCTCTGTGGTTTAGCCTCGACGATTCATTACAGAATCATTTGTTCCTTTAATCAGAATGAATGGAATGAAAGGCTATTTCCATCCTCTTGATTACAAATGCTGCATTGTAATCTATAAACGGAAACAAGGTTGAGAATATAGTTAAACCTATGATTAATTGTGCAATGTTGCTGATAGTCCTGAAATTAGTTAAGCCAGTGGTTTCAGTCCCTCTAGGAACGGGGTTTGAGAGCCACTCAAGGCTACTAAGTTAGGCTACTAATTATATTGGCTCTAGATTGATTTATGCAGAATGACTGAGATTGGCCAAACTGAAATTGCTCAATTAGTTCAAATTTCAGCTGAAGTTAATATTTTTGAAAAGGTAGATTTTGCTGTTACGTGCTTAGCTTATAAAATGACACACGACGACGTCCTAATTAAACATAATTAATCAAAATGAGTTATCGCCCACCCTGCCAGGGGCGGTGCCCACAAGCCGTTGCTTCTTCACCGCTAACGTTGCTGTAGTCCAATTTTGCACAAAATGTAATAATAGGCTCTGCTTTTGGAAAAGGAGAAAAGCAAATCTGCTTTCTTCAAATCTGTGCTTCAGCTTCCATTCCGGAGAAGGGCATGTTGGAGGAGACGAGCATGTTGGAAGAGAAGCGCACTGCCTGTCATTAGGCCCAGCGGGTTGAGCGCTTGTGAAGCTGCTTGAGAGCGAGAGAGAGAGAGAGAGAGTGCCTTGTCTAAATGATTAATGTTGTGAGGTTGGGAGGCGGAGGCGGAGGAAGGCATATATGTAAGGTTATGTTTTAAGAATACAAAGTGCAGTATTGGCTAATTCAAAAAGTATCAAACTAAAATCCACAGAAGCACTTTAAAGATAAATTAAGATTCACTCTCAGTTGTTCTCAGCTGTTTTTAGCAAACTAACAAAGATCTGAAAAACAACAGTGTCATTTACATGCAACACATTCACCTTTATTAACTATCCAGAGGGATTTCATTCTTTGAAGCAACCACTTTGGAGTTTCAAAAAGCATGCTTTTAATCAGACATGACCGAAGTACACTAAAACTGGTAAGAACTAGAATTATCAAGCTATTTTACATTGCAACTCTGTCATGTTCACACTTTAAGAACAGGTAAAAAAAAAAACATCAAAGCAAGAATTCTGACTATGACGTAGCATAGAGACAGTGGATTAGTCCTGTTTTGTTGCTTTATTCAGTCAGTTAAAACACAATGAATTCAGATTCAAATGAACAGTACTTTCAGTATAAACAGGAAAACAAAACTTTGCGTAAAGTCAAACTCAGTCAATAGGAAAAATGGGTAGAATTTTTGAACATTTCTGCCCAATATAATCAACAACAGTCCAATTTCGGCATGTGCCGTGGGAAAACTAGCGCATCATTTTCAGAGCAATAAAAATATGTTGCGCACTTACAAAAGTTGAGTGGATGTTAATGACCATCCAAAGTCTTGAATGCCCTTTTTAGATTGTATTTTCTGTGCCCAAGAGATAAACTTGTACAAGTGAGCCTGAATCCTGGTGCAATAAATCCTGGCGCTTTGCAAAGATATTACTAGAGCAGTTTATGCACAGTGGAGACTAACTCTGATTTACCATGTACTAGCTGATAACATGTTATCTAGTTCAGGGCGAACTTTTCATAGATTCATTCGTAAAACTTTCATAGGGGCAATAAATCTTTAATTTCCTTCAATATCAATCATGTCAGAGAGAGTTGTAATTCTGGCAATAACTGGTCAGTGACAGAACAGGTACATATTTTGTGGTGGGTTTGTATTTCACGTATCCAAGAGGATCCGGTCAACCGTTGATGTGGATCATGCTTTAAACCAGGAGAACCTGGTTGTTGGACATCCCATCCCATTTCACCAATGGCTCTGCACACAGTTCATACCAGACATTGATGATCTTTCATAGTGGTATTGGAATTTGAATGGCACTGGAGGATCCGCTGTGCTGCCACTAATCACAAAGGGCTGGTTACCTGTTTCCAGGTAGGAGTAAGAGGACTTTGCCTTTGACTTTTCTTTGTGATCTTTCTTATACTTCATACGGCGGTTTTGGAACCAGATTTTAATCTGGCGGTCAGTGAGCTTCAGCAGCGCAGCCATTTCAAGTCTCCGGTTGCGGCACAGGTAAGCGCTGAAGTGAAACTCCTTCTCCAGCTCGAGCAGCTGGGAGGAGGTGAACGCTGCACGTGCCCGCTTACTATTAGAACAGCCGCTATCCTGTACCTCGACGCTGCTGTACCTGGAGTCACCTGGAAAATGAAGAAATATTGAAATGTAAAAATACATCAGGTCTAAGATCTGTCAAGGTTTAGATAGTGAGCAGAACTCTCTTCCCAGAGTATTAACCATGTTACATAGCATAATGCCAGAGCATATCTTTTTGATGCCTGAACTGTGATGATGAAAATGTAGCATGGCATCTTTGAATATGCTCAGCTGCAAGTTTAAACCCCCAGTGATAAATCAGTGTACTGAGAATCCAGCGCACTGTCTGTGGGCAGACCACTGTTGGTAGACTAATCACTAAGTTAATTATCCATTTCATATGATTTCTACTGTGGTTAGATTGCAAATGATTGTATGGGGATTGTTTTTTCACTCATTGTCCTTCCTATCTTCAGGAAGTAACCTCAATGCCATAATGTTATTACTGCACATATAAGCTGAAAATCACTACGCATTTGCTCTAACATGTCATTAATTGTTGTGTATGTGTGGAGAATATTCACTAGTGTAAATGTGTGGTTTTGCTCAGGTTAAAACAAGTGAAGCAGTCTTATATGTGTGACCCAGAAAAGCTATAAAACAGATAATATAAAAATTTCACTGTAGACTTTTTTTTATTATTCCGCTCCTTAGTAAAAGTTTAAACTTAATCAAGTTCACAGAACAACTGGCTGTCTCTAGAAAATATTACTTTTCTTAGATGTTCTCTTCTCTCTTTTTTTTACCCTTTTATGCAGCTTATGCATTTTTAACTTGAGAAGATTTTCATGCAGTGTAAGTGCTGATAGTCAAAAATTACTATACTTAAAATATATACCTTGTAATTGTGTTTTTGTCAGTGAGTAATAAGCATACAACAACATTTGCCCCATTTTATTTATTTTTTTGCCCCATCCATGCATTCACGTTAAGCTTGATAGACTTGACTGCTAATGTGTAAATCAATTACCATAACTGAACACAATAAAACTTTTGTCAGAGACACATTTGGTTTCTTCTTACATGGGTGTTTACTGGAAATGAGCAGTCTTTATTAGTCGAGATTAAAATGTTGCCTGTAATTAGGGGTTAATTTTCTATTTAAGAAGGAAGGAAAACACTAATAATTGATTAATAACTGTAGTTCTCAATGATGTCAGTCATTGACATTAGTGTCTAAGTGACTAATCACATTAACATAGAACCAAATCTGACCCAGCTGTTATTCATTATGGACTAAAATATGACTGACTGATTAGATTAAGTGTTTTTTTAATATAAGCAATACAAATCAGTATACCTCGTTCAGTCCAAAAACGAGTTCTCTCACCTGATTCCATGACGCTAATGGGGCTGAAGCTTATAGGTGTATGTGTTTCTCTCATCCAAGGGTACTTCTTGGTTGAAGAGCAGGAAGTTAACAGCTTGCACCCCTCGTCTCTTTCAGTTGCATTCGCCCGGTCCAAAGGGTTTGCCGTTTGATTCGCGCAGTGGCTGACACCAGCAGAGGATGAGTAGGGATGTTCAGAGAGTTTCTGAAAGTTCCACATATGGCCTTCGTAATCTTTTGATGAATTTTCTTCAGCATGTTGTCTCCACGCAGAACTGCTCTCCTGCAGAGCACAAGGGGAGAAATGTGGCTCCATAGAACAAACATGAGATTTATTGCAACATATCTTGTTCAAGTAATCATTGTTAATGTGAAATTCGTGAAACGAATTCTTGTGCATCTCGAACCGCCTTAATCACTCCGGTTGTATAATTGATCGCACAAGGTGTTGGAAAGACGTAAAAGTACACTCACTGCCGTCTTTAATTGTTTTCCAACAAGGGTAAACAATGTAGTCACGTGATGGCCTCCTCCAATAGCCTCGCGCACTGGCTGTTTGAGTTGTAAAGTGCTGGAAAGCAACCAAACGAGGATTCCGTTTTCCTCCGCATTCTTCAACTATTTTGCAACTATTATCCTGTGGACAGAGGAAAAGCCATGAGCAGGGCGCATACATTACCCTGTTACCGTGCTGACAGAGTTGAGAGAGCGTTATTTGGGAGGTGGGAGGGAGAAAGAGACCCATTTGGACAGAGAAAAGGCATGCATGTCTGGGATCGTGCGTCTCCTTAGTTTTGCCACAATGGATTGCAGAATACAGACTTCATTTCGGTGATAACGTTTTATAATACAGTGTTTGAAACCTTGACTGACTTTTCAGTCGTCTTGTGGTAGGTATTATATAATAATCGACTTATTTGCCTTATAGTTAAATAACTGTTCCTGTAACGCTTTACAGTTGTAACAACAGCTCCATACATGTATTGATTTTTTTTTGTAAGTTCTATTTTTCAATTCTTAATCGTTCGCGAAAACAGACATGTAGATGTTTTAACAGTGCTCCTTTTTATTAATAAAATATTTCAATAACATACACGGTATTTCTCCATCGTCATGTTTTTAGTAGGCTAAATAATAAAAAAAGGTTATCTCGTTTCTGAGCTGCGAAAGAAAACACACGTTAAATGAATCAGTCGAATACTAATGGCGTTTCTATTCTATTTCCGACGCGTGTTGAGATTTTTGCGCATTTTACCTGGTAAAAAACACATCAGGAGAATCAATGGGTGTGGTCAAACAAAGGGTTTTGACTGTCAGTGCTGTACTAACAATGCACGTCAAAATAATCTTAGAAAAACGATCAACTTTGGTTTTTCAATTAACTGGTAGTGTAAGGAAATAGTGCTCGAGATGGCTAGTCGGCTTGTCTCGGGTTACCAAAGAAATGCGTTCAAGTTCATCGCCTGTAGTAAGAATCCTATTGTCTACTATTTAAAACAACGTTCTGATGAACAAAGAGCGGGAACAACCCGGATTTGGCGTAAGCACGACATTTTAGGACAATGGTGAAGTCTTTAGAAACTTGTTGGAGTCGGGTTACTGGTTGTTTTTAAAGTTATTTTAAATAATTTTAGATTGATCACAAAACCTCTTTATTCGCAACAGAATTAGCATTTTGTCCTCTGACGTCACGAAGCTAAACTGGTGGAGGGAAGAGGGTCGTTGCCACAAAACGTTATTTAGCGCTTAGCCTGTCCAGATCGCTGTTTTTCCCAGACACCTATCGACACAGTAGGATTCCTTTTAGCCAATTGCTAATTAAGACGACTGCTTGCCGATAACATTATACATAAAGCAGTCTCGCTGAAGTAAGTTAGGATCCCTAGTCTGAAATGAACATAAAAGACATCACCCTTCCTTTACAAACGCTGTGGACAGCGGTTGTCTCGCACTAGTGATTAATTGTGCAGAAGGACTGAAAACCAAGGACTAGTCCCTTTTCATTTACTCTCCACAGTGTCTTGTTTGAGTATTTACTCAGACACTCAGTACTGTCAATAACATGTCTAACGTATTTTCGAAGACAAAGACTGATAGCCTCAACGATTCACTCTTTCTCTTGCAGGGATTTTTATTTAGGCTATTTATTTTACTTATTTACTTTTTTCAGCGAATGATTATAATAATACACACCTCTCAATAAGTTTCTAAAAAGCAAGGAAAGGCCTGACAGTGTGGGCATGTATGTTTTTGAATAATGGTCGTTTTTGTGCTCATATTAAGATACTTCGGACTGCATTACAACAATGACGTGCACAATGGCGGTAAAAATGACATCAATTTAAAAGCCTTGTGTTCCATTTCGAATGGTTTAACTAGTCAAATCATAACCATTCATATACTGTTTATTAAAGAAGAATATCAAGGTGCCATGGGGCTATCCTCTTCGGTTGTAAGGCGAAAATCAATCTTTTTCTAAAAACGATTTGTTATTTTGAGTTCAGTGAATTGCTGTCACAAGCCTTGTCAAATAGAAGCATTCGCTATGCATATTACAAGTCCGGCTTCTGCCGAGCTGCATCGCTATTAACATGAAATATTACTGCGCCCGAGTGTGCAAGGAATGCAAGTGTACTCATTCCATAACCACATATGAATTAGATATTCAATAAATGCTATTTAAACAATTTCGATGCATCTTTTATTTTATTACTATTAATAATTTTGGAAGTGGTGGTGGAGGCTATAGGGAGGGTTTTATTATTCTTCTGCAGGTTTTATGGTCCCCCTTGTACCTTTCATATATTTCAAACTCTTCCCTTATTGTTTGAAAGTCGCCTGTGATCTTGGGAATTTTCTAATTAAAGTAAGTTTGTTCCCTTGTCTCGTGCCGCTGGGTCCATTCACTAAATCTGAAAAGGAATCTTTGATGTAGTGGCTCAGCAAGACCATAACTCAGCGCCTCCGCCGGTACACTACAATTCTCAGTGAACTCTGTTTGAACCACGTTGCTGGCAATAAATCATTTTTCTTTCTCTCACAAAAGCGCGCCGGTCGCTCTGGGTGTCAACCCTTTTATAATTCCTCCCTACCTTCTGCGCTCTTGTGGTTGCTGACACAAACAGCTGCATAAAACATCGATAATAACATCGCTTTAACCATTTCATGCAAAAACAGAGTCTCTAAAGAGGATAAAACGGCAATGAGGCAAATGTTGGAAATTGTAAATAAATTAATGGAATGCACAAAGGACCGTTGCATAGCCTACAGCTGTCTGTTGCTGTCTCCACCAAAACTCCAACTCTTTAGGACACAACCTTAAAGTTTGGAGATTTTTTCTTTTTTAAACGCTATATTGGTGAATAAGACAAATATCGATACAGTGTGAATAGCCTACTTCTTTATTTCTTTCGTATGTTTATTTCTTTTCATATGTAGTTGAAATCTACAAACGGACCAATTGCATTTCCTAAAATCATATTTTCATTGTTTTTTCTCAACGCTACGGATTAATTTCTTCAATAAACATTAGTAATATCCTTAGGTTTTTTAGGCAGAGGACAGATAAGAGAGTAAATCCAGGAAAGGATTTTAATGAACAGAGGATATTGTTGTTATAACGATGCATACAAATGGGTCTGTCTCTGACGAGCAAAGACATATCCTCGGTGCCCTGAGTTGCTGTAAATAAAAAATCTGCAAAACTAGTGAAATTTAGAGAGTCCTCTGAAGAGTTCCCGCGACTTAGGGTCGCTTTACAATATTATTTTCATTGTTTCATATTAAAGTGAAACAGTGTCATGAAAGGTGAATTCAGTCAACTATTAAAAGATGTATAATAACAGAAAACCTGAAATGGGAATACAATTCACACGTGATACAGCTTATATAAAGTTGCCTTGTTCGCAGTGATTTCGGTTTAAAAGCTTCCTCGCACCTGTGCCACATTTCTGTATTCTATAAATTCAAGAAAAATTAAAGCTGAAGAATAAAACGACACTGCCTGTTCCTAAATACGTCCAGAAGTTTCATTTGCATTAGTGTTAAAATGCATAGTTTCATATTTCATTTCTAATGTTTTCGTTGCGTTGAATGATTGTCTAAAAGTCATCGGACTTTTTCTCTTGGTCCCTCTTAACCTAAAGCTGTCCATTTTTGAAATGATAGTTGCATGTTTTATTTCTAAAGTTTTCATTGCATTTTGGCTAAACACCTTATGACTAATAATCAAAGAGTCGAATTCTTTGTTTCTCCTAAGCTTAAGTTTTGATTTTGCAAGGATTTAAATGTCGGTCTTAATTTTTCTACTGGATTTAGCGCACTAGAAATTATATCCTATGCCAACAGAACATGCCTAGTTGAACCACTCACCATATTGTACAAAACGTTAATCTACGAATGCCATTTCTCTATAGAGAAGATGACATTAATCATTGCGGCGCAGCAGCATGTCTAGTGACCTCCTCATGACCGCATATGTTTAGACACATTGCAGACACCCCGGAGGACTGGACAAAAGCCTCAATACACAATTGTACATCTATACAGTGACACTGGGAACTTCTCAGTTGCGGCAAGAAAGTCTTTTTTTTTAGGCTACAAGAATATGTCAACCAGTCTGACGTGAGATGGAACATACTTTGTTTGTTTGGTAATTTGTGCAAACTGAGCTTTAAAAGGGTTTGCCTTAGAAACGTGCTTGACATGTAATGATGTCTTCGTTTTAGTACTATAGTTCTGACTTGTGTCATTAAGCTCTGTGATTTCTCCTCCTTAGTTGCCTTTATACGTTTACTTGAGGTAAGTATGGAAGGCTGAGAGAGAATAAGAGAGATGGAGAGAAACAGAGATGCTCACAGGTGGCCCTTCATCCATAGGCTATACGACCATTCTCAGTCTTGCATTCTTAACAAACTGCGCCTGTGCCATTATACACCGAATTCTTCATTGTAATGAGACTTTATAGACAGACACCGGGTAAAAGACTACAGGTTAATTCGATAAAAGCAGGTTACGCATTGTTGCTTCAATCGGTAACTCAGTAAAATCAGGAACTTTTAGAGATAATGGATGTTCTGCTATTCAGTAAGCGACTCTGTTGCCTGGCAACTTGAACCGATCACAAGATCACTCATCTCTTTCATCAGACACTTATCTATCTTGCCTTCAGTAATCCAGGAATAAATTTTAAAAAATCCGCGAATCAAAAAAGTTATCCTATTGTAAAAAATAATTTTAATACTAAATAAAATTACGGTTAGATTTTATTTCGGCTATTTATTTTTTTTACCGCCAAGCAATTAAAAACGTTATCCTATTGTAAAAAAAAAATAAAAATTTAATACTAAATAAAATTACGGTTAGATTTTATTTCGGCTATTTATTTATTTTTTACCGCCAAGCAAATTTTACCGCCAAGCAGATTGTTCTTTGTTGATGACTCTTCAAACCGGCAAACAGATTGTTCTTTGTTACGTCGAACTTACATGGCAGCCAGATCCAAAAAACTTATGGCCAAGACATTCACTAGTAACTACAAAAAAATTAACGCAAAAAAAGTGCGAGAAGGCCGAAAATTGCATACTGGCGTTAAAAAAACATAAACGGGTATTTCCACATCATTTATGCTAATGTTTAATCAATCAATTAGCTTTTACGTGTCTCAAAATTCTGATATGAAAGTCACATTATGGACTGCTAAAAAGGGTAGTCATTGTAACTTTATCGAGTTTGGCTGTAATTTTGCGCTTCTCCTGCAGGGGACTTTATGACTTTTCACGATGCAAGTGCTCCATTTTCTCCAGAGAACACTTGTCGATCTAAGGCGATTTACATGCTACTATTTACAATGATTTGTGGAAATAGCCCATAATTCTAATATGATTTGTCAGATCGTTTTACGATCCTTTTAGACGCACCGGGAAATCCCAAAACGATCAAGACTTTTATCATTAAAGGGTTTCTGAATTTACCACTTATGCTTGTTTGTCTAACACTTGTTCTCAGTTAGCACAAGTTTATAGCTAACGGATTTCTAGTTCCCAGCATGCTTTGGGCACGACTAGTTTAGGTTGTTTTATGTGTTTTGCGATAAAGAATTGTTGTAATTTTAATCCACAGTTAAGGGAGTGTCTTGATGTTGTAGGATAAACTTTTTTAGGCTATTTTGTTTAATAAAAATCGCACTTTAAAAAGTGACTGAGCTCTGTCTACCTTTCGATTGTGTTTTAGTTTTACTCAATCATGTTTCTGACTTGAATAAAAGCAGTTAATTTATGTTTTTGTGCCATGAACTACACTTGGATGATATATTGTTGAAATTTTTATTTATTTATTTTTTTGCGTTTCTGGCAAGATTTTTTCCCTCTGTCGTGTGCCCCCTCTCTCGGTCTGCTTTAGTTTGGGTGGCCATTAGACATTGCATTTGGGGTCATATTGAGTGTAAAGGTTAAGGGGCAAGACATCAGAACAAAGATTATGGAGATTGTTGAGTGCAATGCAGACACTCTTCTTCGCTCATGTTCTTCGTTTCGCGTAAAACGTGGCAAAAACGCACTAATAGTGCAAAAGTCAAAGCCATGGTTATACTCTCACATAGGACACTTATCTCTGGAACAAGAGTTGTATTTATGTATTTCATGTGTCAAACGGATATTCAGTCAAAGGGCTGCAACATTTCTGGAAAATAACATGGTGACCCCCAATTCAACTCTGAGCCTTTCTGCGTCGTTCACCAAGGCTCAGTTTACACAGAGGACCTCGTAACAATGCTAAGAACCTACACCTTTTATCACTAACTTAATTGCTTTGAGAAGACACTTATCTTACAAAAAGAGCTGACAAAAATGCATTTTAGAATAAAAAGCCAAAATAACAATGCCTTCAGTACTTCACAGAACAACGTGACTCCATCTTGTAATGCTAATTTCCTATCATTGAATTATTTACGTTTTTTTTTAAATTATGAAATATGCATATTTTAACTTATATCATGTTTAAGTAAGATATCGTGAGAAATCAAAAAAACGCCATGGTTTTGAAAATTAGAATAGGTAAACCAATGGCCAAGGCAAAAGATCTGCTCAAATAGGCCTAAATAAAAATGGTGCGTTGTAAAAACTTGGCAACCAAATCAATTCACACAGATGACTCGTTACTACTACTTTGAAAGAAACAATCAGCTGTTCTCATGATCATTTTATGTCTTGTGGAGTATGTCTTAACGGGTCAGTGTCAGTGTCGGGTTGAGTATAAACAGTATAAAAGTGTAGTTCTTCACTTCCCATTTAGGTGAGGAGTTGTTTCTGGGTCGGTTGCTCGAAAGCATATATTAAGTGCTCTGAAAGTGCTAGGCTACTTTTAAATGAAACCGTGTTCCACGAAAGCCTTGTTATCTGAGTAAACATGTTCTTAGATTAGGCTAACGATCATTTTTAAACCACTCGTCGGATATTATATGCAAGGTAAAGAGTAACTCCTACAATTTAACACTGACACATTATAAAAAATGTGAATTACTGCGCAGCTGCAATCACTAAGTCAATATCAACTAGTAATATAAACAACTGTAACTGCATGCAGAAAAAAATCATTACCTGACAATGTAGGACTATAAATAAGAATGCTAGATAATGTATGTGTATATTAAACAGTAAATGTGCTACACACATGTTTAACAATACATAAATGCATTTCATAAAGTGTTTGGCAAACGCGCGTTTCTGCAGACAGGTGATGATCTTCTTGCTCTTCCTGCTTGTCTCTTCCTTCTCGTCTTCCTACAAGGGCAGGTTCAAAAACCTAAGCAAAACAGTTTTTGTGCAGCGTGGCACTCACTACTTGTATTGCAGGGCAAACCCTCAATCATCTTTTTGATTTATGGCCGCATACAAAGAAATGTCCACCTACCTATACGGTACAGTTCACTACAGTGCGGATGGGACCGTGGCCGTAATTGTACCCCTGCACTATGTCCTTTCATGATTTGTATTGCTAGTGTTATAGGTTTCCTTTGCCAGATCGCATCTGGTATAATGCTCACATTATTTGAATTATATTCTAATTCTAATTATTTAATTATTTTCTAAATGCTTATATTCATAATTATAAGTAAATTATAAGTAAATATACAATATATTTGTATGCTTTATTATGTAAATACATAGCATATAAATGTACAAATATAACCAATCTAAAAGATCATAAATATAAAAAATAAATAATTTTAAATACAGACAGATTTTTAAAATAATGAATTAAATATTTTTCTTAATAGCAACTGGACGGTACAACTTCTTTAACAAACTGCAGACATTTCCATTTTTGTAGTTAGCCTTTTGTCTGTGCAAGCTTGTAATTTAAAGTTGTATTTACATTTTATTATATAACAAACGACCTATGCGCTGGTTTTTGAAACGGTACACCGCCATCATTAAATAATGTACGACAGAAGCGAAGGCGATCTTTAGAGGGTGATTTGTAACTTTATTGGAAAACAGGGCTTAGTGTAACTGCTGGCGCCATGTTGCTCATTCTGCATAAATTAAGTTATTGGGATCAGTTATGAGGGATTGGAAAAGGCCCATTGTTTTTGCAACTCTATGTGTATTTGGTAATTGCCATCAACAGATACTGTGCGAAAATATATTTAATATAATAACAGCTTAGAATTAGAAAGTTAGAATATTTGGAATTATTTGTGCGTGTCACCTACTTAGACTACATCTTATTTAGCGGCAAAATTAAATAATATTCGAAGCACTGCAGCACGGAGCACTTAAGTAATGTGCCTGAAGATATCACCTTCATCAATACCAAAACGATTAAAATTACAATTAAAATTTTAACGTAACCTTTTGATATTAGTCAGAAAGTGTCTTCTGCAGTATATCTTTCAAGAAGCCAACACTCCTTGTTAAATAAATAAATAAGCATAGTTGCTTATATGTCCTTTATTTAGCAAATTAACCGGTTGTATTAAAGTAAAAAAAAAATAATACGACTAAATCAAACACGCTGAACTCGGTTAGTTATTTCAAGGATCGGATCACACAGAAGATGGCCTTTTACGGTGCGTGAACAGCTACTAAATGTTGTTTTAAAAAAAGCGTTATACATGCAAAAATGAAACTTCTGTGAAAGTTTTTTGGCTGGCAAGCAGCCACACAACACATGCGATGACTTCATATACGTGTCCCATGTCTCCTATACGATACAGTTTGTTTGGTTTATGAATGCAAATATTAGTTTAGCACATTAGAAGTCAAACGTGATTTATGTGTTACTCTTTTTTTAAAATGCTTTCGTAACACAAAAGCGGCTTTACATCTGCCGTGGAATCTCAGAAATCTATCAAACAATGTCAGCTCTATGGCAGCGCTCCCCATAAGAAAAGGATTCTTAACATTTCACTGATGTTTGTTTCGGTTTGTTTTACGTGTTTTTACAAGCTGTCACACCTGTTTGACTAACACAAAACCTGATATTAAATATTTAATAAAAAAAATCTGTACACGTCTACACGCCTATTTTGTCTTAGTTGTAATAAATTATTTCCCCCCATTTAGGTGAAAGTATAAACATTACTTAGAGACTGACCAGCCCTACACTAAACGCAGCTCGAAAATGGATGCCCCCTAAAGAAAAAGTTACAAGGTCGCACGCTACAGAAGAGCCTTGTCCCAGAGTTCACCGATCTCGTAGGTCATACGGTGCAAAGCAACAAAGGAGAAACACATTCAGATGTCCTTCTTCTTCTATTGGCACATCAATATAAGCAAAAACCCACAATGAAACCAAGAGCACCGGTGGAACCCCAGGAAGCCTGTGAGGGTGCACACAGAAGGTACACGTTGAGAGAGCCAGTGGGGTCAAGGGGTGGGAGAGGTCGGCCGACCCGGCTGAAACGAAGCTAATGGGACAGAAAATGTGTCCCCAAATTGAACTCGACTTTTCATAGTCGGCACAAACTTCAATAAAGTACCTTTTCAGCCTCGCGACATGGAGGCGACAGCATCTCGAAAGAGACTGCCGGGATGCTACGATTTAGGCGTGCACATTCATTTCTCTCTGCTGTTCAGTCACATAATGGTCTCTGAATGCAGTTCTGCACCTACTCTTTCCAAAGTCATGGCCAGGCTGAGACGACGGCCAGTGTCTTTTCTTCTCATTTAGGTTTGGACAAACTATCCGCTGAAACATATTTTGCAATGACGCTTTTGTGCACTATTTAGTGGCTGTACAACTTAATACATTAGAAGTACAATTGACTATTGCTGCCGGACTTGATTGATGGTCTAAAATGACTCACTCCTTTGTGCTTCTCAGCCCCCCACTTAGCAAGCCGTTGTGTAATCTTCATTCAAGTCAGGCCGATTTACAATTAATCAAACACATTCCTTATTTTCTGTACATGTTTTTTTCTTCTTCGAGAATTGATATCAATAGAGAAGCTAAGTGTTCTACTATTTAAATTTTAATATATTCTTGTGCATTTAGGGGAAAAAAACAAAATAAAACAAAACATCACAATAGAATTTGAACTAATTTGCATGTGGGAGCGCTCTGTGCAGCAGTGTAACTACAAGGCCACAGCGTGCAGATTTTGGCCCTGCGTGTCTAGCTCCTACTATATGCTTTGGCGATGACGTTGCTTCGAACACGATCTAGCGCCACTTTTTAAAAATAACAATATGGCACACAAAGAGGAGTGGCCTGAACCAGAACTTTCAAAAACACAGGTACTAGGATTATATTTCACAACATGCAAATAAATAAAATAGCAATATGGACACAGTTGACCGATTTCACAGCCTTTGTCTCCTTACGTTGTTTTTTTATTTCACGCATTTTGCAGTCGTGTTTAGTCAAGGTTATTTTGTAATAAAACTTATCATACTATATCACAAGTGAACACAGCGATATTAATTAGCATTAACGAATTTCGAATTATTTTTTATTTAAACTCAACTAAACTAGGAATATTAAAAAAGTTACATTAAGTCCATAAATTGTTAGACCTAATTTTACATTCTCTTTATCTATATTTTTTTCATTGCTTAGTTCATCCATAAAATAAAACGAATTGCTTGAATTAGTTTCTCAGCTTCAGAAGCAGTGCCGGACACTATTGAATGAATTGATTTTTAGAGACATTTTCAGCCATGTTGAAAACAGTAATGAATCATAACCATAAGCCATCCTGTGAAATGATAAGCGATAAGGTCCCTACTAAAAAGGCCCGAATTATGCTCCACGTTAAGAGCATACGTGGGAAAGTGATGGGTACATAACCCATGCTAACACACACAAACCGAGCGATTAAATGTGAGAGGCTGCGTTGTAGATATTAGAGGTTGTATGGCAGAAATAAAGTGTCTAATTAATTTTCTGCAAGAACGAATGCTGCAACCCCACTGACACCACGCAGATTTTTAAATGCACGGATAACATTGTTTTACTTTAGGGCCTACATCTGCATATTCAACTGACTGCTAACATGAAAGTATCTGCATCCCGTTAAAAGAATATAGAGAATTTTTGTTCGCTATTTATGCACGAAAATTTAATCTACATTGCATATTAATAAAAGTCACTCAAGTCTAGGTAAAACTAATAGACACGTTTTATTGACCAATATAATTAGCACAAATACACTAAACTGGTTTTATTGCATCTCACAACAATCTGCTGTTAATAGCCTAAACACAACGCCATCACAACAAAAACTAAATGATAATTTAAAATCTTAACCTTTCCATTCGACAGATAACCCACAGCATGATTTACATTTAAAGAAATCAAAGACGTTTCAGATATTTTTTTTTTCTATCGATACCCACGATAGTGTTTTTCTTTACAGTACAAAAAAAAAAAAAACGTACCAGCTCTCTCAAGTGAGAAATAAATAGATTCGTTGTGCACTTCACCTTGGCAGCTGGGCAAAGAAAGGCCCACAAATAACATTTGAATAAAATGTCCATATCCTGCTTCATCCAAAACATTTGTCTTGAAAAACAAAAAAACAAACAAACATCATATTGATTCAGTTTTAGATAAATTAAACCCTGTTTCGCGTAAAAAATAATCCATAGGTATTCGCAATAATCCATGCTATATAACATGCATTTTATATAACTGTGGACTTAAAGGAACCCCCTTTACTCACAAGATACCTACGAAAACAAAATATATTATATTTTATAAATAATCAGTCATTTGATCTTCCCTTCTCTCCTCGAAATAGTTCTCTTATAACCTTGTAATATCCTCGCCACGCTCGGTTCCGGAGAGGTCCTCGGAGGCTGACATGGTGTTAGTGGTGGAAGCTGCCGCCACAACGCCAGCCGCTGAGCTTGTGTTGGACCCGGAGGAAATGCCCGTGGAGGAAGAGGATCTGACTTTGGTGTTTGGAAGCCTATGGTCTTTTTTCCACTTCATCCTGCGGTTCTGAAACCAAATTTTGATTTGCCTTTCCGAGAGGACCAAGGAATGAGCAATCTCGATACGTCTTCGCCGTGTTAAGTACCGATTATAGTGGAATTCCTTCTCCAATTCTAAGACTTGCTGGCGAGTGTAAGCAGTTCTAGACCGCTTGGGTTCCGCTCCATTGTAACTAGAGTTCACTGGAAAGAGGAGAAGCAAAGGGAAAGAAAGAACAGAATAGAAAAGAAAAGAAGCAGCGAGGGAAGGATAGGGTAAACAAGCGTGTCTTTCATTGAGAAATGGTGGCGACAGAGGAAATGAGGGTGGGCTAAAATATCTAAAAGTTAGCTTTCTATAATAAGGCTAAAATCACATTGGACTCAGCACTGAATTATTAATGCAACATTATAAAGCTTAGTTTTTCTCTGGTCCCAGATCTCCCTCACTCTCTCGCACACTCATAACAAGAGAAGCCACATGGTGATACGACTGCCCAGAGTATACCTCGGCTATAAAATTTATGGTGGGTGTAATTACCAATGCCTAGTCGTAAATCCGCCTCAATTGTGCCATTTCAAAGGCTTCTATCCTATCGTAGCAGAGGCTGGCCAAGGGATGAGTGTAAAAAGGAGTGAGGCAGACGGAGAGAGAGAGTTAGGATGAGGGGCGAGCTTTATGGTGCTTAAGAGAAATACGCTCAAGTTGCCTACCGGTGCTGACGTGAATTTTCTTCATCCAGGGGTACACTACGGGTTGTTTGGCAGAAGCTGAGCTGTTGGGATGCTCCGGGGTGGCTTGATTGCAGGCGGAGGATGCAGCCGGAGGGGTGGCAGGAGACAGGGGTAACGGTGGGGGCTCACATGAGGCAGATTGCCCTTTTCCGAGCAGGTGCCCCGCGTGAGGCAGTCCATGTCCTCTTTGAGTATCAGGCTCGGGGATGCTTGCACAGTTATACTGACGCTCCTGGTAGCTTGCCCGCGGAGGGTATAACTCCTGGTGGTGATGCTGGTAGCCACTGTCCCTTGCACGGCTGTAATATTCGGGGCTATGTTCGGGAATGTAGCTATTTTGCGAATATTCCTCGCAAGGAGGAAATTTCGGATCGATGTAGTTAGAGTCCATCAAATACGAGCTCATGATCATTAATTTCTGGAGTGGAAAATAATTTTTCTAGCTTTGTCGTTTTTCTGCTCCATAAAGCCCTCCTACTAGCGAGCAACCCTGTAAAGTTACTTTTACCACGTGATACGATGGCCCAATGGCATGGGGCGATGTAGTCCCCGGATAAGGAACCACGGCTTTCGCAAATATACCTTCAATTTTCCGCCATTGTCCGCGAAGTCTTTCAGTCTCTCTACCCCTCTCTCTCTCTTTCTCTCTCCCTCTCTTTCTCTCTCTCCCCCTCTCTCTCTCTCTCTCTTTCTCTCTCTCTCTCTCTCTCTCACACACTCAAACACAATGGCCAAATCTTCTCGGATCATGCCACAGCACCTAGACATTTTTCGCAGTTAACTTGTGCACATGTTCTGTTTTCTAAAAGATTTTCGCTTATTACATTGTTTAAAAAATAAAACAATTAAATTATGTGTATATATAAAATTAAATCACATTTAAACTTAAGTAACGGATACTTAAATCACGGCTAATAAATGTACAACACTATCCGGTGCTATTTTACCACGCTTTGTGTTACAGCAAGTTAGTCTGCTTCACACAAAGGTAAATAATAAAGTTAGAATGAGCATATTGTCTCTAATCTGTGTATGCTCGTGCAAAGAAAATTTTCTGGATAAATGGCACACATTATAATATATCGTGATCTCAATTATTGTTTATATATGCTACAGTTAATAATATAACCAAGTGAAACTACGTTAGAAATTACGAGTTACCTTATGAGTCCACGACTTCAGGCAAAATGAGGAGGTTGAGAGCAGATTTGGGGTTTAATTAAGCTATAAAGGCTTTAAATTAACCATCATATTTCCTCTTCTACGAGCTTTACAATTTTTTGGCTATTATGTTTGTCTTCATGTAGTAGTCCTGTTCATTCAAACTACTCTACTTATGATAGTAAGCACACACGACTTTCATGCAAAGTCACGTGCTTCTGATTGAGACGAATACAAACCCAACTTGGCTTTCGTGGCTTTTACGTCGCCCATGTATTCCTGTAGAGACGTATTTGCGATTTTCATGTTTTGGACACAAATTCGGTTCTACAGGGTACATATAGGCGACTACTGACAGGCCTTTCTTCTATTGGGAGTTTTGAAACAGAATTCAAGGTACAAAATAAGTCAGGTTAGACTATTATCTCTTCACCATCTTGAAGAGGGATTAAAGCATTTCTGTTTAGCATCTACAATATTTGGTCAGAATTTATATATAGGGGACTGGTACAATAATGTATATATTTTTGTAATATTCGTTAATCGTTATTTAAATTTAAATTGCTTTGTTTTAATTTAATGTTTTTTTAAAATCCTTTTTTAATTATTTATTAATACTAACATTAAATATATTTATTTTTGGCAGTAAAAATTGACAATCAGTTGTGAGACCAACAAAGTACCTTTTTCTTTAGACTAATTTAGAAATGCTGAGATTTATTTCTTTAGAATCACTGTTTATTTATTTATTTGTTTATATTAAACACTTGGCTTCATTTATTTAATCTCACTTGGATCATATGTACAACAAACTTCACTGCTCGATTTAACAGAAATAGTTTACGTTATGACCGAATAAATGTCATGAGAATTGTTTTTCGTTGAGGTTAATTGTGTTTTGACGAGTCCTGTTTTTTTTAATGTTTTTCATATCATATTTCAAACTCCAATAAGTTAAGTAAATGATATTGTGAACATGAAAGGGTGAGTGGGCGTGAGAGGGAATAAAAATAATTTTATTATTAAATTCTATTAAATCTCGAAAACATAGGAGCACCCACTTGAATATTCCGTCTCAAACATGTTGTGCACAAAGCGGACACGTGACAGCACTGATGAAAAATAAGTTTCTTTTGTTCCTTGGGGTTTATTGTGCACGCTATTACCATATGACCGGCCGGTAACCTGCAAGACCGTGCCCTGCATTTCTCTCTCCAGTTTAGCTATCTAAACAAGCGCAGAAACTAAACTAATAAACAAACAAACAAATCAAAGAAAAAAAGTAAAACAGGAAAGAAATTCTAAACTTTTTAGAATCAATGTAGGCTACTTATAAGCAGCAGAGCCCACGTTTTCAAATCCAATTTTCAACCCACCAGAAAAAACAGTCATTATTTATTATTTATGTTGTAAACAAACAAACAGACATAACTCTCTAACCAATGAAATGCTCGGAAACAGCCGTTTTGCCTTATCTCAAGTCTTTTATTTTACTTCGAGTCCCTACAGATGTGATAGGGATTTTTTTTGTCCACCCCCACCTGCCTGAAAACGCCCCCATCCACCCACTCGGCACTGCCCTAGTGTTGCGGACGCATTTTAATATTAGTTAGACAGCCTGACCCGCATTTCACCCCTCGCGTTCGACTCGTTCCAATAGTTCACTGCCAAGGAGTTATTGATGAGCGAAAAGCGATGAATTCCCTCTGCACATAAATGGCCTCAGATCCTGCACCAGCTCAATAACTAGTTATAATGTAGAGACTTCCAAAAAGCTATAACCGCCGGCGAATTTGCCTGATGATTCATTTGTATATAGGTGATTCCCCCAAGACAAAGATAGATAGATAGATAGATAGATAGATAGATAGATAGATAGATAGATAGATAGATAGATAGATAGATAGATAGATAAAAAGAAAATAATTCAGTAGGAACTTCTGTATGTAAAGAAGGTGGGATTTTAGATGGAAGGATATACCAGTAGTCCACTATATTGTGTGTACGCTTGAACGAATGACTTTTTAGGCCTATATGATATTTAATGTATTCCATTTGGGTAATTTTAAATGTTTTCATTTTTGGGCGCTTATTTCTTGTTTTAAATATCCAGTGAATTTTAGTCTGTTATCCAAGTTATTCTACAATTAAAACAAAACAGGACAAGGCATTTTTAATCATAATTTATTATTATTACTATTATTATTATTATTATTATCTTTGGCACTCTTAAGCATTTAAAGTCTGCTTTAGGTTCTTTTTATATTCATTCTCTTGATTTTGCCAGTTTTCTTTGATAAAAAAAAAATATGAATATGTTTTAATAATAATTTGACATGGAATCAATTAATGAGTTTGGTGTTGGTCTGTTCTCTGTGAACAAAATAGCCTCTTTTATTTATTTGTTTATATATATATATGCCTATATATTTGTATTAATATTTTAAGGCTTTACATTCTCAAAACAGGTCAGTTGGGTTACATATACACAGTTTTGCATTTATATTTTAATGTTGGCTATGTAACTCAGTTTTATTTTAATGTAAGTTAAATTATTGCGTAAGGTGTAAATAAATAGACAATGTGCAACATGCATTGTTGTGTTTAGCCTGCATTTGTAAAAACATAAAAGAGACCTTATTGGCTCACTAGAACGACAAACAGCTTGAACTACAGCTTCTTGCCACTGACACATGGGCATATGCTGTAGTTGTTCGCCGCTATTGTCAGGGAACACTGCCCTCTGTGTTTATACGCAGCGAAACAAGATGGGAAAAGAATATTATACAAGAACGAGAAAATAACGGTAAGACTTACCGATGCAACAATGAGGTCCTTCTTGCCCTCACGTTCACAATTTCCTCATGCGCTAAAAAAAAAGAAAGCAATTAGAAAATAAAAATAAATAACTTAAATATACTCTTCTCAGGCATGTAAGGATATCTTTTTTTACACAATATAAAGCGTTACAGTAATTGAAGTTCTGTGATCGAAATCATGCAATATCCTGGTAAGTATTTAAATTTATATTTGAATAAATGTCTGAAGTTTATCTAATCAGTTAATAAAATAAAAAATAAAAATACATGAAATATGTCTACCAAAACTGCAAGTCAATACAAAGTTGCCTGTAATTATCTGACAACTGCATTTAAATTATTTCCTGAAAATTATGTTTTTAGTACAACTTCTCTTTGTTTCTCATTGAGGGTGAACTGTCCAAAGGCATGATCCTATAAAGTAGGACAAGGCTATGTATTTAGAACAGGTTATTTTCAGAACTATTTCCTTGATGAATGTAGTTATTTTCGCAACAATGGGGGACCTCAAATGAATTCCTACTTGGTCAGATTATCATGGCAATTCAGATTAGGTTTATTTTATTTTTCATTTATTGATTTTTTTTATTTTAAGAATATGGCATGCTTTTCTCTTTCTAGTATACAGCCTCATAGTATATTAAAAAATAACAGTATGTAAATGTGGGCATACTGTGAATTAACATACACTGTTGGGCCACTATTTGTCATCAAGATGAATGGCAAAAAATAATTAACCTGAATGGTAACCTAAATACTAAAGCAAAGCAATAAGAGAGTAATGTAATTAAACAATGTATGGAAATATTATAAACATTGAGAGGGAAAACTGTTTTATGATGTTCAGTATATATCATCAATGCAACATTTAACCAAGCTCAACACTGGAAAAAAAAGGTACACAAAAAAGTACACTATGGTATAATTCCAGACAAATGCACACTGTGTTGGAGTCATTAAACTCCTGCGTTAAAGTCACAGCATTTGCTATCACATACCAGTGATTATTGTAGCAAATGCAGTTCATGTTGTCAAGACCAAAAGGTTTCCTCGATAAATCATAATCTTGACATTGGTTTATTAAGAAAACCACCAGTCCAAGTACCAACTTCAATTTTGTTTTTCATTCATTTACCTCATCCATCACTGAAGAAGAGTTTATCCACAAAGAGAACATACTGTTTTCTGTTTTTTAAATGCCTGTCCAAACAGGAACTGTCTACAAACAGAACGTGAATTGTTCCAAAATTGAAAGCCTTGCCTTGTTTAGTTACTCTGCATGCCATGGCATGATTTCCAACTCAGCCATTCACTCATTCTTTCTGTAGGTATCTATGTATTGAATCAGACTGCTGTCGGTTTCCTTGTGTGGGTAGTTGGATAGTAATCTGGTAGATGACAAAAGAATATGTTGAACCCAGAGTAACCTGCACTGGGAGAGACGAAAACAGAGGGATATAAAACTATTGCCCCCTATTGGCAGTTAATGTTTTGACACAGTATTCAAAGACTTAATGATAATATAAAAAGATGCACATAAGGAAAATATTGAACCAAAATGGATTCTTATGAATTCATTTTAACTTACAAATTGTTTTCCTCTTTCAGGGAAGGTATATTTAAACATATTTATAAAATGTCAATCTTTTAATCTTTTCTAACCCTTTTATAACAGTGGGCATTTACTGAATGTGTTTGTGATGGTTGGTTGTACCACAGTATACACCAAATGACCCATTTATTCTCTCATTGACTAACTATTTTCCTTCACAAAATGTTGTGTAAAATGCAGTATATGTAACATTATATTGATTAATATTCTAGTCGGTGTACAATAAGGAATATTATCCACCTCGATCAACCATTGAGTGAGTAAAACCTGTACCTGTTCTGAATCAAAAATGGTACCAACTATCAGCTGTACACTTCTGCTTTGATGTGATAAAAACAGTGGAGGACATTCATATGATGTCATTGTCAATATTGTTATTCTTAGATAACTGAATGAACACAATGTAATCTAACAAAGGCATTTATGTAAAAAAAAAATAGCATGAATATTTTTTAATTGTTTAAATGTTTCTAGATATCTGATGTGTATGGAGATTAAAAACTAAAGGTATGAAGGAAAATATATAAAAATTGATTTTTGAAGTGATGTGTAGCATTCCTGAATATATTATAAACATCCACATGTATATAATTCAAAACAATGATTTGTTAGAAATAAGACAGACTTTAGCTATTTCCTGCTTATAACGGCTTCTTTATCAACTTCAACTTAAAACCAACTTTAACCAACTGATTACTGACTGAAGTTCTATCAATTCAATATTTTATAAATGACGCTTGATGTCAGCTAAAACCCCTTCTACTGATTTTAATAAAAGGGGTGTGTGTGTGTGTGTGTGTGTGTGTGTGTTTGTTTAAACTAAACACACACACACATACACAAAACAAAATGGCATTTCTTTGAGCCTGGAGGAAAGAACTTTGGCAAGCTATGGAATTTACAACTCAGCAGTATTTACAACCAGACACAGCCTTACAAGACAGAGCTGGGTCTGGTCTTTACTCTCTATTGTTTTCTATGTTTGGAGACCACAGAATGCAGTCAGTGATTGATATTAAAACTGTGCATTTTGTGAAATATTTGCAAATTTGACTATTATCATACCTGTATTTATTTCTCAAAATAACGCCTCTGTTTTTCTTTAATGTTTGAAACAAAGTAAACTGACCTCAGACGTAAAATTCGAGTACTTAAAGTTGCAATCCATGTTTTTGTTTTCTGATTAAAAGTTTGTGATTAAAGCTGCCTCATAACATTTTTTTCTTTTCTGAGCTGCATGGCTGTATATGTCAGACCTTCATTAAACAGAACTCAGATGTCCTTTTCTTAAACCTTAAACATACATATTTGTTTGTATTATAATATATATTGCATTGTACATGTATAACCCTGCAGCAAAATACCCTGAATTAGTTCAAAAAGCCAAAACTGAGGCATTGGTTCTTTTTATTTAAATGAAGTTGTCAAAATCTATCACAGGCCTCCTCAGAATAGTAACAGCAGTATGGAGATGGCAGTGGAGTTTCCTCTCAGCAAAGATCACAGTGCACAGATTAAAGAGAACATTGTGGATGAACAGAACAGTCTGACTACTTCTGTTTCCAAGCACAACATCATAAAGTAAGATATGGCTTAAACTTTTCATACCATGATTATAATGGTCAAGTGGAGCCTCATCTGTCAAATAAAGACCACTGAATATCCGGTGTTGAAAACCGACAAATAACAGTGGTAAAATAAAAAAAATAAAAAAATCATATGCCTTGTATAAAATATACTTTCTCATGTGCCTTTGAACAATTTAGACTCATTTCAGTTATATATATATATATATAGTTTGGTTAATCGTGTGACTCACGATCCTCACTGCCCTGTACATGACCCCACCACACAACACCACATCTTCTCTGCCCTGCACATGACCTCACATTATGTCCGATCTAAAGATCTATGTTCTGCGCTCTCATCTGCAAACCAATACAAGATCACTTAGCTTTCCACAGTCCTTCACCTTCACTTTTAACACAACATACGCATCCTGGGCACACACTGAGCACTTTTCGATGTACAAAAGTGGGGCATTTTTATATACGCAGATTCTGTGGTACCAGATCGCAAATATTCAGGTGCATATAAATCACGATCCAAGGCAAAGCTTTTTACACATGTACAATGCTTTTAAGATGTTTTTGCGAGTACATAAGAATCACGCTATACAGAATTAGATTTGAAGCTCTTGCCAGAACAATAATTCTTCATCAATGCCAAATTAACAGTAATATACAAATGCACAATCGTACACTCTAGACCTCTGAAATTGATCAAAACTGAACAGATGAGGACACTTTTGCGCATCACTTGACACAATTTCTCCGTGAACTATTGAATTACATCCTTGATTAATTCCCGAGGGTGTTGCGGAGGAAAGTACATATTTAATTAAATAGAGGAAAACAAGATTATTAACTTACTGCAACCGCCTGGGATCCATTTGGAGGAGTCGAACTTCTGCGGACCCTGGCGCGAGTAACCCACACTAACAGGCTCTAAGCCGTTCTCTCAGAGATAAGACTAGCCAACAGCTGCGATTACGGACAGTTAACATTATATATGATGTAAATATATTGAGGGTTTGTCAGGTCTTGCAGGCCATAAAACCCACTTTAATGACCCCACGTGCTCTTCCTGCACCACTCACTGGTCCTGCTTTGGGCAATTGGCATAAATAACCCTCAAAACTTCAAAATACGTGGCAAGAGAGCTAAAAAAAGAGGGGTTTGTGTAAAAAGCAACATAGTAACCACAGTAACTCGCAATGTAGCCCTTTCGGTCAAGATAGCGAGTGTAGAAATTGAAAGAAGCGTGGAAATTTACATTGAATCTCCAATATAGGTGAGTGAGACGATTCTAAAATGAAAGCACTTTTGAAATAGTAGTATAGATTGACTAGCTGCCTGTTTGAATTTGCAGATAAGTGTGTATGTGTGGTCATACATAGTCTTTACAAATGTAGAGATTAAAATGTTCCGTTTCATTTTATATAACTACATCGAGTGTGGAGAAGGCACGAATTAAAAGCTAAAATTATGTCAAACCAACAGGAAAGGTGCTTGAGTGTACAACGAGCCAGTCGAAAATGAGCATTTTATACACACGGGCAACGCTCTTGTGTCGTGTCCTTTGTTTGACACTGGCCAGGATTACATGATCTCGGCGCATAGGGTGACTGGCATCATGTCTCATTATCTAAATGACAAATTTCAACAATAATGTGTTAGCATGAGCAATTCACTCCTAACGTATTTAATTATGTGCTTCACACGATGGACGATTAATAACGCTGTTGTATCATACTGCAAATGCTTTTCCGAAAAAAATTATTCGCGTGTTCATAATTTAGTTGGGCGGTCTTTGATTAGGCGTGTAAACATCTTCTGTGTAAAAAAAAAAAAAAGTAAAAATAACGTCACTTTGAAATGTTTGTGTAAACTTCCGCCGATCTGTTAAAAAAGGAAACAGTTGTCAGTGTCTGATGGGTGAGAGGAAGTGCTGTAAAAGTTTATTGGGGTCATAAAGTTTTATGTGCCTCCGTTTAAGGGCTACTGTAAATAAGTGACCAGAGCGTTAAAGTTCAATCAGTGGAAGTATACACATTCAGACTAAGTCCTCGATGGACGCACGAATATTGATCAAAATCATATTAAATTCGCGCATAACGATTCCTCTCTTAACTATGCACTATTTATCAAACAGGCCTTGTGTGTAAAATGTATTGTTCAAAGAAAGACTCTTTTTGTTGTTTTGTTACTGTTGCTTCAACAGACAAAAAAAATAATGTTAACAATGGTATATTGTTTACGATTAATCAAGTTTATTTACAATGATATCACACTGGACGTTTTATTGAACACAGATGGCTTTTAACCCAGAACTGAGGAAACTTTCTGATATGTTGCCACTATTGACAATTTAATCTTATTACTGTAATAATACAGTACTGACTGGAAAATGATCGATGTGGCTTAGCAGTGAAACTTCGAAAACAAACGACTGGAAATAACAGAAATAATGGATCATATGCGATTCACACAAAAGTAAGTCGTGTAGCTTGTTTGGTATGATATGTATCAGTAAGCCACTCCTTGCAGGCTTTATAGGATGTCCTATATATGCTCATCAAGTGTAGATAGTGTGTATAGAAACAAAAGTCAAGGTACCTGCCTGAAAAAAAATAGCCACCCAAAACATAGCCAGTTAAATGTTCTGAATGCACAGTATTTAAACAGACATATAGTCAAGAGAAAATTACCATTAGGCTGCTGGCTGACAGACAACATGATACACAGCGATTAATATGACACTACAGTTGTTGCATTATCATCATGGCGTGCGGTTTACCATCCTTTTGTGGATATTATAGTTGTATAAATGTATTCACGACAGAAAGTACAATGGACAAAAAGACAAGTCCCATCAAAAGGCAAAATGCAATGGGCAGATTGATGAATGTTCAAGCAAAGCACCACATTATTTGCACTTACATTTAAGTCAACGTAACTGGATGCAGGCCTTGGCATATTATTTATGTTACTGACACAAGTGATTTTAGTAAAACATATTCAAATAAAGTTTAAGCTCATACATTATTCAAATAAGCACCTCCCGCACTCCGGGGAGGGAGCACTATCAATAAATATTGAAAATATGGACATATTCACATAACAACATGATACTGTAGACAAATGAAAGACATCAACTGTTGTCAACAAGAAAATCTATTTTAAATCGTTTGTTTCAGTACAACTTAACACTGCCTTTATTTTCAAGCTGAATCAGTACCCCACTTTATTATAGTCCTCCTTTCACTTTCAACTTTGAGTCCTTCTTCCACTTCATGCGACGGTTCTGGAACCAAATTTTAATTTGGCGTTCGTTCAAGCAGAGGTTATTGGCAATCTCGATACGTCTGCGACGTGTGAGGTATCGGTTGAAATGGAACTCTTTCTCCAACTCCAGAGTCTGGTACCGGGTGTAACTGGTTCGTGACCTTTTACCATCAGATTCTGAGGTGGCATCAGAAAGATATTGGGTTACCTATTTGTAAAAATTTTAGCGACTGTCGTCCTCATGCATATTGTAATAAAATTAATTTTCATAATCATTGATGAGGTTGCCACCAAACACAGTCCATAGAATGTAATATGAAAACATCAAGCATTATGAAATCCAAAATGAAAACAGTGGACAGGTGGTATGACGCTAATATTTATTTATTCTGAAATAAGAAAGTGTCATGCACAGGAATAACACAAGCGTAATGAAACAATCATAACTGTGAGAAGGCCACGAGCATTGTAAAAACTGAGCAAAGACGACACTGCGATTGCAATGCCTTACTATTTAGAGAATGCAAATTGATATAATAGTTTTGCCGTAGCCTACTTTATTACTCCAGCGGTGAAGAGTGCAAGTAACCGGAAACAAAATGCATGTGTATACAAAGATTTGTTTGAAATCCCACCTCACTTAAATAACATGCAAACTCCTTTTAATTCTTAAAGCAAGCAATAATACGTAAATTTACATGTTATGTTTTTTTTTTGCTTTTCTTAACCAATTATTTCTCCATAAATTTGACCGGAGATCACCTCTTCACAGTAACAGGACAGGTTTACGAGCAATAGATGCCTTTGTCATAAAATTTACGGCCGCTAGTTTTATTATTTCCTGCGTTTGGCCTATAAAACTCAAGAGGAAAAATATGGAGCGACAAAACGGGGTAGGAAGGAGATGCAATGACGAGGATGAGATGCGTGCAGTTTTCCTCTCTTCTAAAACAAACTTTAAACGTAACTTTACCGTGGCTCATGTGTAGCTTTGTCATCCACGGATATATCTGCGGCTGCGACTGGTTCTGACGCTGAGTCGAATTAGTTTGTTGCTTTATCGCTGAAGTAGTCTCCATTTTGATATCGTCTGTGCGGCTCTTGCCGCTGGGCTTCTCCATAACTTCCATATTCCCCTCGGCTTTTTGGCTCAACAGTCCGTGACTGAGGGGGTTGTACCCGTGAGTGCTTACAAAGCTACGAGAGCCCAGAGCTGAACAGGGCTGTGTTCGCTGAACTGCTGCACTGCTCCTTGCACGGTCGGTTGTGTTTATCGCCTCCCGTTTCAAAGAGTTGGAGGGGATTTGAGAACTGAACGATCCGCCGAGATCAAGTCCTTCGTACGCGTAATTGGACTCGTGGAACTCGGAGTGCGCTCCATAGTTGCCAAAAGTGTGCATTCTACAAGAGGAGGCGTCTTGCGTTTGCTTAGAAAAAGATTTTCCAACGTATGAGCTCATTCTATTTCCAAAACAATATCACCTTGGAGAGACTTACAAAAAGCACACGGTCACTGCAGAGACGGAATCAGCTAATAAAGTATACATAAGTTGTTTAGAAGTTTTATTTGTTTATTGGGCTTTATTTGTATTTCTAGAGGACGTTAGGCTTGTCCTAAAAAAGAGCAGGATTTATAGGTGGAGGAAATCATTTCCTTTTTTTTCTTGATACGACGTGTAATGCCCAAATATGGAATGTTTAAATAGAATCACGTGCAGCTCCTGGCCACTCATAAATTGGCTTGATCCCCAGGAGGTTATTGATAGACAGGGAAACGTGTCCGATAACTTCTCGGTATGGAAATCATGTAAGGGTCTGGGCTAAAAAGGGCGAGACCGTTAGACAAGAGCGTCATCTGGCGTCTAATACTGGACAGAGCTGCCTCACACACGCGCGCGCACACACACACACACACACACACACATAGACTTGTGCAAACAAGATGATGGACAAGATGCCATGCGATAAGATGTTATGACACATCAAATGACAAGGCAATATGAAAAAATATGGAGTATGAAACACCAAACACATCAAATGTGTCTATCTCTAGTTTCACATTAAATGTATTGGGTTTTTGAGTGTTGTGTGTGTGTGTTACTTTTTTCAGAATTTTAGAAGTTATGTGTATCGTGATCATAAGAGAACTATACACTGCGTCAATACATGTGCATTTGCTGCAGGCTGCATCCCAAAACCCGCATGTGATTATTTATCGCAGAACAACTGATTCAGCTTTATGCCACTAGATGCAAAGCAAACGTGGTTAAAAATTTGTTTGTCAATCAAGCATCTGTGTCATTATACATTGTTTTTTTTTTTTCAAATGAAACTAAAGTCGTCACAAACATTATGCATTAGGTATTAGGAATAATCATGTGCATCACTCTATTAAATAACTGGAGTTTGGACAAGTTAAATGAGAGCAACTACAGAATAAACCAAACTCCGATGTTACATTGAATTTAATTTGTTGTAAACTCACACAAATATGTAAATAAAAACTTCTTTAAAGCGAAAAAGTGTGTAAAGCCTTATATTTCTATTCAGTTCTGAAATCCTTCATTATGCGTGAAGAGCGCAAAGCTGGAGTCAAAATAAAAAAATACAGTTTTTTTTGTTTTCATGAATTTTATTAAATAATACACAGTTTACACAAACAATATAATTGCGTAACAAGATATATGTTTGTTTTCATATGAGTGTGATTCTCACTTTAAGACAAGTTTATATGCATACAACTACAAGTATGATGAAATGTATGTTTTTGAAGTTCGCTCAATAGTTAATGCGCCAGTACAGCGGCATTTTAAACAACAGAACACTGACAGGGCAAAGGCAATATTAAGAAAAAACAAACAAAAAAAGAAAATAGAAAAAAATGCATTAAGGATTTAGGTAGTATAGTTCATCCCGTCAGTGCTTGTTTCATTGTACAAATATGCATCCACAAAAATGAATGTGCATATAAGAAGTTTCCTTCACTTCTGGAATGCTTAGGGTACTGTTCAGAGGCTTAATAGTTGGGGAGACATTGCCTACTTATCAAATTCGAATACATTTTCATCTAAATGTAATTTCTACTAGCCTATAGCAACATGATAATACTAGAACCACACAAATAGTTCATCTGTGGCATGGTCACCACGCAGCCAACAAGGAGTTATTTTCAATACAAAGAGACGTGAATTAGGCTACATTATGTGGATAACATGTGCATCTTTCTCCCTCTTAATCTCTCCATTTGTTTCGACGTGTGTATAATGTTAGTGGCGTGGTGGTTGTTGTAGAGCTTGTGTGTGGTATTCAGGGCGGAGGTGGAGGGGGCAGTCAAAGGAATAGCAGAGTATACAGTCCATGCATTAATATTTGCAAATTCTCAGAGTTTAGGTAGTTACGTTGCAGTTAACAGGCGTTCGAGAACGAGAAATGGATTTCCTAATCTTTTTTTTTAGCTTCCTCGGTTTCCTCCTCGGTCTCCTTCTCGGTCTCTTGAGGAGTACCCGTTGATTCGCTCCCCGGTACAGTAGAAGTTAGATTGGTCTCTTTCTTCCATTTCATGCGCCGATTCTGGAACCAGATTTTGATTTGACGCTCGGTTAGGCACAGAGCGTTGGCGATCTCGATGCGTCTGCGTCTGGTTAGATACCGATTGAAGTGAAATTCTTTTTCCAGTTCCAAGGTTTGGTATCTGGAGTAAATCTGGCGACCTCTCCTTCTGTCTGACCCGTACCCAACTCCTGTAGTGGACAAAGTAAAAAATAAATTAAATAGGTAACACACACACACACACACACAGAGAAAGTCTTAGTTATGCATGCTGTTTAAAACGTATAAATACTGGTGGAATAATCTACTTTGTGCGTCTTTAATTAAATATTGTTAATTAATTAAAAATTAAAAAATAAATTACAACGTTGCTAATATAACAATTTGGCTAATGTAACCATTTACGCAGTATTTGACACAAATTGCAGTCACAAAGGAACACGAAACGTTAACATGGATTGTTTCTTTCAACTAACTTTGCTATCGTGTTTTTCTATTCAGACAGAAGATCGGAAGAGCTAGGTTACATTTTAACACAGTAGTGCATGCTCTTAAACTGGTTCAAAATGTACTTTTGGTTGTATATTTTTCTAACGCACTCACACTTATTACACAAGTTTTTGAAATTATTTTGGCACTCGAGTATTAATGGAGGTAGCCAAATGGGATTCCCCGCTCTGGAAAAGGGGGCTTTTATAGTCTGATGATTTAGTAGTGGTTTATGAGGCCATAAAATGTAGCTACTCTGTTGATAGGACGTATCGTAAAACAGACCAATTCCACCAGGGTATGTCCCAAGTCGCAGTAAAAACTCACCGCTGTGCGAGTTCATGCGCTGCATCCACGGGTAGATCTGAACGTTGTTCCCTTTCTGTTCCTGTGTTCCTGCACGAGCTTGTTCCAGGTTGTACTCCTGGGCAACGTGGCTCTGCGCATTGAGTCCCATACTAGTTTGCCTGCAACTGGGAAGCACGTCCTTATCTTGAAGAAACACGTTAGATCCATACTCGTACGGTCCTCGACTTGATCCAAACACAACGTTATCTTGAGGTGAATAGAAAGGGGACGCATAAATCCGGTTTTGGGTCATAGTGGTGCCATAAGACGAAAAATGTCTGACTGAATCATATGTGGTCGTGTTCAGTGGCATGTTGGGCAAAACCTCTTGCCCACCAGATAAATGGCACGAGAGCGACGGGTTCGCGAAATACGAATTCATACCTTTCCTATCGCCCTCTCATCAACTCACCCTCCTATCTTATTTCCCCCTCTGTTAATCTCACACTTTCTTTGTGCTTTGGGGTCTGCTTCCTTCTGTCACATACACACGTCTCCCGCCTGCTTTCCTAACTCTCTTTCAAATGAACTTCAGAAGGATTTCAATAATATTAATTTCCAGTCTCCGGTTAAGACGCGCAAAGCAAGTGTTATAGCCAAGGCTTGGCTCATGGAAGGACAATATGACAGCGTCACCTGACCACTTTCAGCCAATTGAATGCGCTGTGTACGGAGGAATATCGAGCTTGTAGCTTCTTATCCTTGTGGCTTCAGTTGATAATGTTTAAGTAAACACACACAAAAATACAGAATAGGCACTCACACGAGCAATCAATTATGCCTTTTTGTGCATTAATCACCGAGTTAATCTGTTGTACGCGCATGTACGAAGCTTATCCACGTGTATTGCGAAGACAAATCTACACTTATAGTCATACGTTTTACAACGAGCTAATTTTCTTCTTAATGAATTACCTGTAAGATCACTTTTACAGCTGATTGTTGTCGCTGACTTATACCAAGCTGTATATATTTATATTGTATAAAATGATAATACTAATCATAACTATGCTTAGCATATTTCTTATCGACGCAACAACTTTATTACTTAATTACAACTATTCTGTGGATCATTCATTTTTTAACCACTAAATAGACCCTTTGTTTTAAGAAAGAAAATGACCAAGGGCTAATTGCTACAAGGCTGTTTACGACTGATCTACGCAGATATTGTTCATTCTCCCTTTTTCAAGACGAATTTCACAATTTCATTCAAAAAAAAAAGCTAGTGCACATTTCATATCATATTATTAGAAATATTCGCGGGATTGTCGGCAGTCAACAAGTAAAAAGACTACACTATTGTTTGTGTTTTTCAGCAGATATTTTCCTATAACGTTTGTTTCTCTCTCCGATTTCCTCGGGCTTTTATTGCGCTGAAGGGGAAACGTCTGTTCTTTTCCTTTCCCCATTTGTAATGTATTGATAATTTCAATGGTAAAAAGAACCTGAGTAAGGAGGGGGGAAGGGGCATCTTACTAAAGAATGCGTCAAACGCGCCTTGGTGCCATAAAAGTCACAAAACCAACTGAGGACTTCCAGCTCTAAGGCAATTATCCCTTTGAATGTATGGGGGCTGTGCAGCGAGTCTCTTATCTTGTGAACAGAAAGCTGCTCATTTTTTTACCATGTAACTTTCTAGAGTATGCAGAATAATTATGAATAACAATAACACCATGAAACACCTTTACAAAATTTAAGCACTTTGACTTTTAATTTAATTAATAAAGGTTTATTTTTTTACAGAATTTCTTACAGTGATCATTTATGCAAACGATCCGCTGAGCAATACAAACATAACTGTTCTGCTTTATTAAATGCTTGTAGCTACATTACTGGAAAGCTCAATTTATGTGATCATGCTTAAAGAATCATTGGTGGGAAAAGGACTAGTTTTAACCGAATGGTTACGGTTTGCTCCATGACCTTAATGCAGGCCACATGACGGAACGTGTGAGGCCAAAAACAGTGGTTTAGAAAGAGGTGCGCAAAACACGAGATTGACAGAACAGTAAAATTTACTTCCAGCCCGACAGTGAGAAAAGGCATTTAGCAGCTATAAAACAGGCTAATCTGCTTAACGACTGATTAAATGCATACAATATTTCTTTATATGATAATATAGCCTACCTAAAACCGGGATCAATCAATATCAAGGATTAATGTTTTTGATGGGTTGTCATATTTTGGACAAAATGTAACTCTTCTAGGCAAATCTCTACTAGGAGAATATCTTATCATTGGTAGGGTAAGTGCTATTTCATCAGTTTATGACTGCTGATTTAATTTATATGAATATTATTAAATATCTTCCGAAGTTAATTCATTGACGTTTATACTAATAGTAGTAGTTGTAACAACAATAATAATAATAACAGTAATAGTAAATAATAATATATAACCGTTGCGATATTTACCGCAATAAAATAAAAGTAATAAAAGTTGCAATAAAAGTAATTAAAAATAAAAGAAATAAATTGCGGGTGGCAAAATTAATACACTAAATACTGGCTAGTAGTCATTATGGAAGTGTGGAGTATAACGTATTACTATAATTTAATTTATACAATATTACACCATGTATACTGTGAAAATAAAGTAATAAAAGTAATATATAAATGTAATAAAAATATTTCTTGCGTGAAAAGCGCGCGCTCACGTTTTACCATTTTTGATTCATAGCCTTTTTAAGACTGTGGAAATTGAACAGTTGCCAGTTCAAATGTTTGAAATCCAATAAATGTTATTATTATTATTATTTGTAATTAGCCTATTGTTTTAAATGTATTTTCATAGGTCTAAATTTTCATTACGCAAGCACGATACTCCATTTATGCGCACAAAAAATGTTTAGACACATGAAAGCACGCTGCTAAAAGCAAAATATATAAGCATTATCAGTTCGTAAAGCATTTAATTGTTTAATTAAACGACCAGACTATATTCCTCGAGTTTGGCGGAATAAAGATCAGATACTAAGTGTAAGTTGTATTCATATATCCGACTCTTTGATGTTCAATATTGCTTCAACGACTTTGAACTGAAAGCCTTTGATGGGGAGATTTTTAATAATGTGATCTATTTTACAGCATCAGTCTTGTGAATGAAGTAGCGAGTAAAACACACCACACTTAGTCTGCAGTTGGTATGTTGATGTGACTGAGAGAAAGAGCTTTAAGTGTTTTATTGCAGCCCTTAAGACAAATCGCACGGTTGTGTTTTAGCGTTTGAAGAGGCAATAAATAGACATCCCGTTTGGCCTGTATTCTCTTTACACCCGACGAAACTACGCACTAATGTGCGCCAAAATCGTACTTGCTTCTAATGCGTAATATACGTGATATGATGATCTGGAAAAAAGCAAGCAATGCACATCCTAACAGTGCTCGGTAATGGCCTAGTCTGCACATTCTCGAGAGTTAAATGAATGTTATCATTGGCCTATTTATTTGTAACGGATGTTCACAATTGCAAATTCCAACGATGAGTCTTTCTTATCCAAGCCCAACTTTCCTAGACTGTCATCTATGTCGATGTATCTATGCAAAAACAAAATCCATAATAGTAACGTGACAGCTGTAACAGAGCTTCATGTGCAGCTAAGCACTTATAACAACACACGACCCGAAGGGGCATTATGGTTTTTAACTAGCACAAGATAATTCTGTGAAATTATGTGGCCGCGTAATGACCTCCATGAATAAGATGTTTTGAAGTAGAGCAAACTCACATTGGCCTGCGGTTCTTGTAAGGAAATGTTTGGAATTGAAAGTTCGCCTGGAATTTGTTTTCATTTTCGTGGCAACTCTGAATTATGCCTTCTATGATTCAAATTCAATAGCGCTGGCAGACACGAGACTGGCTCAAAGTTTACAGAAAATCATAGTCAGATGGTAATAAATGTGTCAATTCCATAAACCTGTTTAGAGCATTGCTATTAACCTTAAGAATAACTGTAATGCACACGTGAATAAATCTTATGCGCCTTATATACGTGCAGGCACAAGGATTAGTTAAATAGACTCCATTTTTAATGGCAAACAAAAGACAGTCATTATTCTATCGAGGCAAAGAGGAGACTCACAGCAGAACAACCCCGCCTTCCGCTCGTTTTTGTCTCTCACTTACACACAAATACACACATGCACATCGACGAACCATATGCGAGCCCACACAGAAGCATTCTGCCTTAAGAAATTACCTCTCAAGCTTTAGAAAACAGGAAATGAGTTCACACATACTTCCTTTATAAAATGCAATGTTCTTAACACTTCTGACGTTACAAATAATCACCGCACAAGTTATTTTACAAATCCATTACTGAAAGGATCTTTACCAGCAGCAGATGCATGCTCATAATAACTGGTTCTATTGCTGATATATATTTTTTTCCCTTTGTTTCCCAGCCTCATGTATGGATTTCAAGAGGCCCATGACGGAAGATCGCAGCTCTAATATTTTGTTTCAGCGGAGTACCAATGGCTCTTCAGTCTAAAGCTTAATGTTTGCCAATATTGTTATTTTGCTGGTGTAAGTCTAAATAAAAAGTGAACTGTGTTTCTATAATTGTGTTTTGAAATTGTACTATTTAATAATAGTGAATGCATTATTAATATGAATTGGTAAAAAGCCACCATACACACATAATAAATATAAATAGTTTCTTTAAATAATGCTTTAAACGAGTATATTAATATGAATCTACATAATGAGAACGCCAATAAAGCAATGCTTTTGACACAAATGTATAGAGTAATTTCCGTTAAAGACATTGCAAATGGCATAAAGCAAATGGCAAATTAAGATCTGGATTTTATGTGGGCAGTTGCTCTTCCTGACTTTAGGCTCTGTATAATGCCTTGCATATGGAGCAGGCACAAGGTGGCAGTGTTGTTTGATTTAGTCCTCAAGGAATGACAGTGTAGGATGATTGAACACGTGTGAGAGAGAGAGAGAGAGACAGAGAGTTGTTGATCCTGATTCTGTAAAAATTAAGATATCTTTACCGTTTAATGAGTTGTTTGCTATGTACCAAAAGACCTTTATGCTTTACATGTATGTAGGTAATCAAGTGAAATGATTGTGTGCACGTTTGACACACTTTTGTCATTACTCGAACACAACCAGGATACATCAGTTTAAACACAAGTTAACGAAGCTAGTTACATTTTTGCCCTGTCTTTCCAAAAACGTAACTCCCCCATTAATATCTCACTCATAAATTATTAACATTTCCCAATGTCATACAACAATAAATTTGACTAAAATGTTGCCTAATTAACAGTTTATGACAGGATACCCATAGCCTGACGAGTACAAGACATATCACATAACATGGGTTGAACAGTTTTTGGGAAAAAGTCTTTTCTATGCATCTCATTTGCACATTTTTATAAGGCCGTGCTATTAGGCTAAGGCATGTAGAATAAACAAATGCAAGCTCAAGTATCCAGCACACCCGTATCAAATAACCAGAATCAAATACAAAACCTGCCCAAGCCTAAATTTGACTATTTAAAAAAGCTCACAACCACACCCGTTTGCACAACTTAACTTAAAAATATTATATTCATTGGCGCCGAGACAAATAAAAGTCAACAATGGGATTCAGAAAGCAACAACACAAGTCACTTGTCACTGCGTTCACAATCAATATTAAAGGAAACGCCACAATATAAGCACGTTAACATGCATTGCGTGCCACTCTTCTCTCATCTCTTTAGACACGAATACAATACTGTGAAATCTAAGTATTCTGTGGCTGCGGGTCTGTAAGAAGCCAATAAGGAGCGTAGAATCATTGACTTACCAGCGCTCGCTGTTGTCTGCGTGACGCACGCTCGGCGGTGTATAGCAGCAGATCACACCAGGCAATGGCACTAGGATCCCAATCTCCCGTGCTCAGGAAAAATGCAATCATTCGAGAAGAAATGATCGTGTTTACGGACTCTAAACCATCACGCTTTAGCTATCAGGGTTGTTTTCCCCTCTAGGGGATGAGATAGGTAGAAAGGAGACTGGGGAGGCGGCGACGTCTGAGGACAGTCAGTCATTGCTAGCGATGAAGCAGACGAGACAAGACGGTGTAATAAAGCGTTTTAAAAATCCGCCAGAGCTAGTGAGTAAACAGAAAACGGGGAAAATGTCTGGTGCTGAGATCATTTCAACACCACCGCGAGCTCGCAAGTCGATAGATGGGGAGATCCAGGGGAAGACAACAGCACAAAGTTCATGTTCATAGAGTGAGTACCACGTGGTCTGACGCAACCAATGACCGCGTGTATTCAGTCGTAAACTTTTATTACTTAGCTGTAAATTCCCCCTCTAAACAACTAGGAATGTGTTACGTTTCACCCTCTCTCAAAGATCGCATTTCCCATTTTCTTCTTCCTTTTTCTTTTTATTGTCTGCTGGCACTAATAACACAGTATTATATTCGTCATATATTGTGAAAAAAACTTATTAGTCTAAAGCTTATTGATAACATTAACATTTTGAGATCTGAAAATTGTGAAACTACTATACTGGGGGAAAAAATTCTCTAATGAAAAAAAGAGTAGGCCTATTAGTTGTGTTAATAACTTCTACTAACCCTATTTTGCTAATGAGAAAATAAAAATGCAATACCCATTACCTTGTATACTAATTACTAGCCTACATTTCGCTAAAAATGAACAAAAAAAAAAAGGATTACTGTTAATAATGAAACGTCTAAAATATAATATAGCAAACATTTTAAATGATTTAACCAGGGCGCTGTTTTCTTATAAGATATACATATATTTACCCCATTTGACCTTTTACAGATTTTGTTTTGGGCTCATCGTTCCCAGAGCTGGTTGAGTTTATGTCTGTAGCTTTTCGGAGCACATTAAAGCACCCAGAATAACTGAGATAAAGATAGTTCTTACAATAGGCACGTGTTTAAGATAAAGTTAAAATAATCTCATAATTGCAAAAAGCATTCGTGAGAACAAAATACTGATCAAACTGATCCGTTAAATACGTCAAAAACTTATTTCACCCAGTTATCCTTTAGCCTGTAACTGGATGCATTGTGTACTTGTAAATAAAAAAATAAAGTTAAAATAGTTGCACTTTTGAGTTCGTTTGAATATGTTTTATTTACAAAAATACTTTTGACGTGTTCAGTGGAATCACAAAAGTTTGTCTGCTCTTGTGCTGTCAAATATATGCAGTGAAAAATAATTATATTAATGCTAAAACAGACACCTCTCCGTCATACAGCAGTGCTATATGATTCAAATTTAGTCAAATCTATCAATCTTTGTATCTATCTGTCTATATCTTTATATATTTAATTAATGTAACATATCTAAACCTATATATATATATATATATATATATATGTGTGTGTGTGTTCAGGTATTTTACATGAATTGAATGCATATATATATATATATATATATATAGGCTAATAGATATAGGTAGGTTCTGGTATGTTACATTATTTTAATAT